>JAJKFI010038838.1:0-46782 GCA_029204185.1 Lerista edwardsae | reverse complement strand
CAGAGTGCAGCAATCCAGTGCACAGTTGCAGTTCTGATTTTTTTTTTAAAGGAAGGTGTAACAGGGCTTTTGCTAAAACAGTGGAAGGTCTTGTAAACCAGAAGAGTAAATGTACTTCTGAAGGGGAAAATGCACATAGATTTATAAGGCGTGGGGCTGTGCATATCAATCTGCTTCCAAAATGTTCTCAGCAGAGAGGAGCTGCCTTTCTGCAGTCATTAGAAATCACTAACGTGTGAATTTTTTTTCAAAAGACCTGTTTACCTGCTCGCTTTAATGATCCTGATGGAACTATTAACCGCAACATAATAAAGTCTTTTGAAACCACCTAAAGGCTGCTTGAATGATCTGATGGCCCCTCAGGAGCCACATTTTGTGCTCCGTCTGGCAAACTGCACTGTTACTATATTGCCTCTTAAAAAGAAACACACCAAACCCTGTTTGCCGAATAGCATTGGAAAGGATAAATTAATGTGTTTATAAAGACTGCACCCACCATTAAACTCTAAGTGTGTTGGAATAAAACAATTGGGAAGGCATTTAGATCAAAATATAAATGGATGGAGCTATTAAAATGACATAAAAAAGGATGTTTCAAACCAGAGAAATGAGGGCCAGTTAACAGCAGGATCACACAGTAAAGGTTTTGGGGCCCCTGACCACTCCACACTGCAAGTGGTAATTGTTTGAGATGCAGATTTGATTTTTCAGTAAGTGTTTGCTTGCAAACCTATTCATATTTTAGAGCATTCTCAAACTACCGTAGACACCCAGCTATAAGACGAATTTTTTTTGCAAATAAATGAGCTGTAAATTGCCTCCTTGTCTTATCTCAGTCATGGGTCAGGACAGTTCAGGGATGTCAGCTGCCTGTTGATTGTATGCAAAGTGTTTGCAGACCTTCTTTTATACTTGCAGAGAGTTTCCAAGTCAGCAGCCTAGCTTTATGGAGCATACTGTTAACCTCTTAGCTTCCAACACTTTCTGAAGTTCTGTGGTATGTTTTTAAACCTGTGATTCCCCCCGCCAGCAGTTTGAATGTTTTTTTTTAATGCTAACTGTCTTGTATCATTCTTTTTTTTTCTTGGTGGGGGGTATTTTATGCTCCTTTTCACAATCACCATTTCCATCACTCTTCCCTCGCTGCAGTGATTGGCTCCTAACCTTCTCCATGTGGGAGAAACCAGGGAGGGTAAAATCAGACAAAGTCATGGTCAGACAACCCCCTAAGTTTTACCCCCAGTTTATCTGAGGGTCATAGAAAATTCCATTATTTTTGGCTCCTGCCCTTGACTTATCTGTGAGATTGACTTATACTTGAGTATGTTTACTTGTTAGGAGAGTCTGTCAATAGACTCAAGGCAATTTACATAGGCATCTGCTTATCAGAGAGATTTTTGCATGAGACAATCTCATAGAACCTCCATTTCTCCCCTTCATAGCACAGTCATCATCCTGGCTGCAGGTTGTTGCAGGCAGCTGCAAAACAAGTTTCAGAGTGGCTTCTCAAGGATGTTATCTGGATTTTTTTTTCTGGCCAGCTGAATCATCCACACTCCACCAAGAGACTGCTGGTGTGTCTGTGCAGTCTCTTGGGTCTCCCGTCCAAGTAACAGATCCTGCTTAGCTTTTTCAGGAAAGGCAACAACTCGACCTCCAGACCACACCTCCTGCCGTTCTCCTAATTGGTCTGTTAAAACTATGGCTTTTCTGAATATTCTCTTGCTAACATTTATGGCAGAGGAATAATTTTTTGGTGGGGTGGCAGCAAATCCCCCCCAACACCCTTGATCACCTTTTTCATACCTGTTCACCACCTGATCATTCTCTGACTGAGCTGTTTTCATGCCACTTTTTTTTTTTTTACAAAGCACATCTTCTAGCTGAGAACAGTGATTGTGGCCAACAATCATGGCATATAGTAAGTATGTCATGATGCTGTGTAGCCAATCAGATTTTTTCAAAAAATATGATGATGTCACAAAGCTAAGTGCAAGCACTGTGTACTGGGTCATTTTTCATGGTTTCCACTGTGGCCCTTTGACCTGATCCAGCAGGGCACTGGTTCTTATCTAGGATTGGACCAGCACATGCAGGGCTTCCCGACAGTGGAGCACAATGTTCAATTAATGGCCATTTTGGGAGTACTGTCCTGCAAGGCAGCAGCACTCCCATTCTATTTATACAGATGCCTACACCTGCTAGAGCAGGTAAGGCAGTGGTAGGGGAAGGGAAATTGTGGGGGGGGGGAAGGGAAAAGAATAGGATTGGACTGTTCAAGCATTACTATCTAGCTTTTTGAGTGAGGAGAATGTTTTATGAACCCCCAAAGTTCCTTTCTGAGTTCAAGCTTAGAGACATTCACTGGCATCTCTGCTGACAAATTGGCATGTGTGAACTAGCACAGAGACAAGGACAAGAAAGATAGGTCTTAACACTTTGCATAAGATCTCTGTTGGGCTCTTCTCAGGGGAGGCACTGCCCTGTTTCCCCAAAAATAAGACCTAACCAGAAAATAAGCCCTAGCATGATTTTTCAGGATGCTCGTAATATAAGCCCTACCCCCCAAACAAGCCCCAGTTAAGCTTGTCAGCCAGACGGACGCATTTACGTAGTGCGTTTGCAGAGGTGGAGGGAGGGTGTGGTAGGGATAAAGTCACTGATAGTGGTGTTGCCAGTTCACTAGGAGCAGGCTACATGGACCAGAAGTGCTCATTCAAGGAGAGCTTTATTGCTGGACAGGAGAGATTGGGGCCAAGGGTTCTACAGGAAAGGGAGTGGCAAGAAATTCAGGCCAGAATTCGGGGTTTGGAGAGTTATGACGATGTTCCAGAAGAAGATGACATGACTGTATTTGAATAAATGTTTGTACATGAATAAATGCGGCAGCAATTAAGAAGGCCAATTCCATGCTTGCGTTAATTAAAAAAAGGGGTTGAGAATAAAACAGCCAATATTATCATGCCATTGTACAAATCGATGGTAAGGCCGCACCTAGAATATTGTGTACAGTTCTGGTTGCCGCACCTCAGAAAGGACATAGTGGAGTCGGAAAAGGTGCAGAAGAGAGCAACAAAAATGATTACGGGGCTGGGGCACCTCCCTTATGAAGAAAGACTGCAGCGCTTGGGGCTCTTCAGCCTAGAAAAAAGGCACCTGAGAGGGGACATGATTGAGACATACAAAATTATGCATGGAAGGGATAGAGTCGATAGAGGGATGTTCTTTTCCCTCTCTCAAAACACCAGAACCAGGGGGCATCCGCTAAAACTGAGGGTTGGGAGAGTTAAAACAGATAAAAGGAAGTACTTTTTTACCCAGCGGGTAGTTAATCTGTGGAACCCTTTGCCACAGGAGGTGGCAATGGTATCTGGTCTAGATGCCTTTACGAGGGGATTGGACGGATTTCTGGAAGAAAAGTCCATCGTGGGCTATAGGCCATGATGGATTGTGCAACCTCCTTACATCAGTAATAGGCTACTTCAGAGTACTGGGTGCAAGGGAGTGGCAACAGGATGCAAGCATCTTGTTGTCTCATGCCTCCCTGGGGCACCTGGTGGGGCCGCTGTGAGATACAGGAAGCTGGACTAGATGGGCCTTGGCCTGATCCAGCAGGGCTCTTATGTTCTTATGTTCTTAAATGTAGATTGTTGTACATGGAAAAAAAAAATAAGACATCCCCTGAAAATCAGCTCTAATGCATCTTTTGGAACAAAAATTAATATATAATAAGACCTGGTCTTATTTTTGGGGAAACAGTACGACTTGAAGAGGTGACTTAGAGGCCTCGTAAAGACACTTTCGGTTGTTGACAAAAACTAGAAGTGCTTTTTGGAGGCCTCTAAGATGACAGATGACTCTGCCGATGGGGTGGAGGATGGCCCCTGGAGGATTTTCTGAGAGGCGGGAAAGCCACGGGCTGATTCCCTGGGCCTCAGAATGCCTTCTGGAGGCTGAATATAATCACTTCCTGTTTTTGACCAAAAACCAGACATGACTATTTTGGCTTCCAGTAGGCCTCAGGCAGACGTCTGAGGGTGGGGCGCCATTCTGAGGGCCAAAAATCATCACTTCCTGTTGTAAGCCGCAAACTGGAAGTGATGGTTTTCAAAATTTCAAAGGCCTCAAAAGGCCTTCTGAGGCCTGGGGAGGTCCACAGAGCATCTCTGGCCCCCAGAATGCCTCCGAGGCAGAGGCAGCAGGTGCGGGGGGGGGGGAATGCATCACTCCTGGATATGTGCCCCAAGGTGCCAACTCCCTCAGTAACACAACTGTATAGGGGTGTTACTTGTTTGGTTCCCCCAGGGGCCACATGACTTAGCAACGTCTTTGGTTCCTCTCCTGGAAGCTTTTTTGGCCTCTGAAGATGTGTGATTAACCCAAGCAGTGGCTCAGCCTTGAGTTGGCTTCTCGAGGCCAATGAAGGAGTTTTGGGAGGTCTTCTTCCCTGTTGCCCCTTGACAGGCACTCGGAAGAAGTTTCGTTTGAGCACAGCTGCTGTGCCACATGGGCGGTTCCTCACTGGAGCTCTCCCGGGTTTGCTGAGCCAGGACCGAGATTTCATTAGGAGCGTCAAGGCGGTGACTTGGCCTCCTGTTCCCTTTTACTACCGTTGATCGTCTTCCTGGTTTTTAATTTCTCTTGTGGGTTTGGGTTGGGGCTCTTCAAGTCCCTCACATTTTTAAGCCCTGTTTGGAAATGTGAAAGGGATGGTGGGGAGACCAGACCAGCTGTGCACCAGATGGCTCTCGCTCCCCCACTAGCCAAGCAGAAACGCTGGTTCCAAGGAACGCTCTCATTCTATCTCAGACAGTGCCAGAAAGTGGCTTCCCCATCTTAGGGGTGCCATTTTGGCAGGTTTGCCGAACAGGACAGGACAAAGGGCAGCCAAGTTCAAAGTCCACTTCAGTCAGTGCCATTGTCTTTGACCTGCTTTCCAAAAGCCAGCAGAGAAGATCATGTGGGAACGTCCAGTGGCTGGGAGTCCCACCATTGAGACAGCACCACAGATAAACTCAGGAAATCCCATCAGTGAAACATTGAGGGCGCAATCCTACCCAGCGTTGGGGTAGGAGCGCCGGCCAGCCATCGCCCTATCCAGCGCTGGGTAGGTGGAGGCTGGAGCCTCCCTGCAGCAAGGGAGCATGCGCTCCCTTACTGTAGGGGAGGCTCCAGCCTCCCCTATGTGCTGCTTGGATCTGCACCCGCTAAAGAGCGGGTGCAGTTCCAAGGAGACCGCGTGGCCCAAATTGGGGCCACATGGCCTCCCTGATAGGCTTAGGATGTGGCTGTATGGCCACCTCCCAAGCCCGCCCACATCATGCCCAAGTTCCACCCCACCTCCCTCCCTCCCTCCAATCCCCATGCCGCCTCAGCATGGAGCCTCCCTCACGCTGACTGGCTTTGGTTGGCACGAGAGAGGCTCAGTGCGAGTGCAGCAGGGCTGGCTCTGCCTGCAGTGCCCATTCTCTTGCCTTAGCAACGACGCAGGAGTGCCAATCGGCACTCCAACCCTGTTGCGCTGACGCTGTGCGGGGTTTAGGATTGCGCTGCCCATCCCAACAGAATTATGTAGTTTTCTGTGCTAAATACAGGGTTGGCCCAATGGCTGAATAGCAGTTGCCGTGGTCTGAATTCAGATCAGGGCTATGACTGGGGAGGGGGAAGAGGGGTATTTAACTGTGGTTTACACCATGGCCCAGATCTTGATTTCCCCCACCACTACCATGACTGTTCTTTAGCATTTTAGCTTTTGACTCAGGAAGAAAATTGGGTCGCAGGGGTGGAACCCTCCTGGGTCAAATAGCTGTGGCGGGGCCGATCCCCATCTACATAGGGATCATGGTGTGTGGGGGAAGGTTTAAGCCACCCCCAACACTGAGACAAGAAGCCTGTGGGCACCAGGTGCACAAAAGAGGTAGTTTGACCCTGGGAAAGCCTTGCAAAGCTTCTGGCAATCCCGCTTTCTGCTGCTGGCGCAGGGCTGCCCTTTCCACGATGTGAGCTGGAAGGGTCGCATACCTGCCTCCCCATTTGCCTGTCTCAAAGCGCAATTCTGCACTGTGCCAGAGCCTGCGCTGGAGCCTCTCCGGACTTACCGTAGGGGAGGGGCGAGCCTCCCCAATGCACTCCTCGGATCTGCGCCTGCTAAGTAGCAAGCACAGATCCAAGGAGACTGTGTGGCCCGAATCGGGGCCTTGTAACCTTGCAAACAGGCTTAGGATTCAGCCATAAGGCAGAATCCAAGGCCCGCCCCGCTCCCAGTTACACTCTCCCCCGCCCATTCCCTCCCCTGTGCCAGCCGGCTTTAGCTGATGCAAGGGGGGGCGAGGCATGGGCACACTGTCTTGGTGCCTTAGCGCTGATGCGGGGATGCTGCTCGGTGCCCCCGTGTTGGCACTAAGTGCGTAGTGTCGACACAACATTGTTGTGTCAACGCTACGGGCAGCGTGGGATTGCACTGTTGCCTGCTTGCCCTCTGCAGGGGGCAGGTGGATGGAAGTGTGTGTGGGGAGGGCTCAGAGGGGGTGGAGGCTTGGGCCACCAATGCACTGGAGGTGGCTCACATCAAAGCACAGGGAGGGATAGGAATCTGTCTGGGGCCCACTGCAGAGAAAGCCAGCCATGCTCATGCAAGCCTGCCTTTTGGGGGGGAGAACCCCCCTGACTTGAGCATCTGCTCTGCATCGGAACCTGCCATCCAGTGGGATACCACTCCCCTGGCTTTCGGAGTCGGTTCCTTTTAGAATGGTAATTAGGATCCTGCCATTTCCCTCCGGCGACAAGCCACCGGGGGGGGGGTTGTGCGATGTGGGGCTGTCAGTTATCTGCCGCGTCTCAAAAAGCTGTTCCTGCAAGGGCCCCCCTCCCCTGGAAAAAAGCACCTGTGGATGAATAAATTTCTGTCAAGATCAGCAGTGCCATTTGTTTGTTTAACAGCCATAATTACTTGCAAGCTCGTCGGCGTATTTTCGTTTTTCATTCGCTTGGCAAGCCCGGCTGCGCCAAAATTCCCTCGCAGTCATTTTAATTGATCCATGTTGTTAAGAATGTACTCTGACTCCTGTATTCAAGGCCCCGCTCCTTTTTAGACGGAGGGTAATTATCCGCGAGTGGTGTCAGATGCCGACTAACCACATGCAGAAAACAGCATGACGGCTCCTGTCACAGCAGGGCCAGGAGCTGTTACATGAGCAGCCCAGTTCCAATTTTGCCTCTGCCACCACTAGGTTGGGTTTCGTGTTTTAATGCTGGAGGTGTTGCAGAATTGCACCCCCTCCCTGTGACACGTGCGCCTTGACTTTACACTGTGGTCAACCCCTCTGGCTTCTTGACTGGTGAAAAGGCAGAGGGGAAGAGGCGGGGAGAGAAGGAAGTGCGGGGAAGTAGAGTGGTGGGATAGAGTGGCTAGATGCTCTAGCCCACTCTCTAGTCCTTGACACTTGCTTTTGCTTCCTGTTCTGTACTCTATGCCTTTGGAAAAGGCTGGGAGTGGGGGAAAGTCTGGAAGGAAAATGATAAGGAGCAGGGGCAGCAGCTCCTAGGGCAGAGTCATGGTGAGGCAGTGGGTTGGGAGGAGGGCACCTGTCTGAGCCAATCCAATCCAGTCCGTCATTGTGACATCAGAGCCTGCTGCTTTCCTGAGAATACAGCAATTGGATTATTTCTCAGGTATTTTCCAATAGCCAAGCAAATTGGAAAGGTGAAAAAAAGCCTATTTCCAACCTTGACACAAGCAAAATAGCCACACAGCCCTCCCCATTTCCAGCATCCCATGTATTTAGTACGACTGCTCAACCTCCAGACCACCGCTTCCGCTGGCAATAATTTACCATAAACCATTTCTTCAATGTAGTTCACAAAGCTAATAGCCCAATCCTAACTTGCACTGGAATAGGGAGTCCAGCTGGCCAGCCCTAAATCCAGTGCAGGGTTGAAGCTGCATCCATCACAACTCGGAGTAAGGGAAATTCATTCCATGATGTGCTGCCGCAGTCCCAATAGGGCTCCTTGGAGCTGAGCCAGCAAAATTGCTGATGCAACTCTGAACAGCCTGTGTAAGGCCAACCAGGATGGAAACGGGTGTTAGGATATGGCCTAGGTGCTGGGGTTCCCATGGGGCTGCCCTCCTCCTGCCTTCCCCACCCAATCCTCCTTCCCTCCACCCAACCTCCCATGGCAGCTGACCTCAGCTGGGGCATACCTACTGGGTCTGGGCAGCAGCGCCTGGATCCGACCCAGCCAGCATTGTCATTCAGCCAGAATGCTGGGCGGGAGGAACGGGTGAGCGGCAGCCCGCCCGTCGCGTTCCGGTCCGTTTTGCCGTCTTCCCCGGCCCTGCGGGGTGAAACGGACCAGAACGCGACGGGCGGGCTGCCGCTCACCCGTTCCTCCCGCCCAGCATTCCGGCTGAATGACAACGCTGGACCCAGCCCTGTGCACTGGCTCAGCCTCCTCCAAAGGAGGTGCAAACATGCTTTATGGCACTTCTGCAACACTCATGGGCATGCCAAAGCACAACTTCGGATTGCACTCTAAATGAATAAATCTCTACCCCAGAAAGTCTACTTCAGTGAGGCCGAATTTGACCCTGTTATGCTATACACCGGAAATGCAAAGGATGCCACTTACTGTAGCTCCCAGAGTAAATGGAAGGGGAAAGAATCCTGTCTTCGTGGCTGAGTTAAGCAGGGATGAGGAAGGATCCAAACTTTTAATAAGACTGTATGTAGCAAGGAGCCCGCCATAAATAATTCAGCGCTGCTGCAATATTAAGTTGGTTCTCCACTTTAATTCATTTCCATCTGACTATTTTAAAGGCATAACCTCCCCCGTCTCTTGAAATAATGAGGGAGAATTTCTTGGCACAGGGCACTCGTTCTCTTTCCTGGTTGTAAATGAATGCTTGCAGCTGTGGTTTTGGGGAGGAAACTAACTCGATCTCCAACACCTTGTTTTGCTGGGCTTGCCGCTGGAATTGTGCTGGCTGCACGTCCTCGTGCAATGTGGTGTACATGTTGCCAGACACGAGGCCAAAAATGCCACCTGCCCTTAGGCTGGAGGTTGGGATCTGGGTGAAGGACCTCAACTCATGCTACTTGTTCTGAAGACTTGTATGGGACAGACCCTCCTGGGACCCTGAATCTTCAGAAAGCAATAGGATTCACATAAGGTACCCTTCTGTCAAATATCTGTGTGTGTGTGTGTGTGTGTGTGTGTGTGTGTAGGAAGCTTTTGATGCAGAGGAACATTCAAGGCCATGAACCTCCATCTGCATATTGGGTCCCACAGGGGGTTGTACCATGCAACAGGTCTAAACAACCAGCTTTCCTTTAAGTCCCTTATAAATCAATCAATCAGGTTCTTATATATCGCTTTTCAACACAAAGTTCACAAAGCGGATGACAGGCAAATAACAACATTAAAGTTAAATGGCTCCCTGTCCCAAAAGGGCTCACAATCAAAAAGAATGGAGAACACCACCAGCAACAGCCACGAGAAAGACACTGTGCTGGGGTGAAGAGGGACAATTGCTCTCCCCTTGCTAAATATAAGAGGAGCACCATTTGGATAAGTGCCTCTTGCCCAGTTAGCAGGGGTATAAACCCAGATCCTAATTTGCTGCACTATCAGAAGTCATCTTCTTGATGGTCTACATCATGGGTACATTTATACATCTTGTAGTTACATTAGTTTCATTTTTATCACACCTTCTCACTGGGGCTCAGGACAATGTACCAGGTTCTCCCTCCCTATTTTATCCGCACCCACAGCTGTGAAGAAGGCTAGGTGGAGCGATAGTAACTAGCCAGCTTGCTTCATGGATGTGGAAGGATTTGAGCCTGGCTCTCCCTCCCCTCCCTGTCTAATCCAGGGGTGTCACACACTGGTTTAATACATGATTCACATTCATGATGCCTACTGAGGTCGGAAGTGATGTCATGAAGCAGGAAGTGATGTCATTAAACAGGTCATGACCAGTGGTGTCATCCAAATGATTTAGGAACAGGTACTCACTTTTGATTGGCACTTGTCGGGGTCCACCCACCGGAAGTGACATCATAAGCTGGAAGTGATGTCCTGATTGTTGCCATGGTTGTGATCATGTTTGTAATAACTTCAGCTTGTGGTTAGTGTTGATTTAACTTCTATACTATTGCTTTGCTTTCTAGAGATGTGTGTATATATATAGTTTGCTTCAACTGTTCCCTGGTTAAATAGCAGGGGCCAGCTTCGAGTGGGCGGGGCCAGCTCAACTTCTAGGAACCGGTACTCGCGTAGTGGTGCGTAGTGGGTGCATGACATCACTGGTCATGACCAGAAATGAGCACTTCTTTCTCATGTAGGAACTCAGCAGCTTCAAATTACAGAAGAGAAAACACTCAAATCTGGATTGTATTTTCAAGATATGGGGGAACCCAATTATCATGTGGGCTCTGTTTTAGCAGTGACACCTCAGCGCAGCTCAGCAGCTGAGAGCAGTTGATGGTGGTGCTGGGAGACCCCCAAGGGCCAAAGAAAGAGATTCCATGGGTTGCACCTAGCCCGGGGGCCTTATGATTGACACCCCTGCTCTAACCATTGCACTGCCTACACAATCTCTAGATGTGTCCTGAACAAGCAACTTGCTATATGTCCTCTATTGGGACCAGATTGTGGGATGTATATAATCTGGTCTCAATGGGGACAGTAGTCCGAGACAGCCAGAAGTATCGGTGAACTGCTCATAAACACTGCTGGCAGAGATGAGTCCTTGCAAGTCAAGAACCTTTATTGGCATACAAGACATAGTAACATAAACAGCCGCAACTATTAAGTTAAAGGGTTAGAGTTAGGTTCATTATCTCACTAAGAAAATTGGCTACAGCATTGGTAATCGGGGGGTAATAATCGCTGAGGAAAATAGGTAGAAGATTGGGGAAAAGAAAAGATAGAGACGATATCCACGATTCCAAATATAGTTGGCGTCGGAGGGTGTGAACTGGACAACTAAACAAAATGTGGTCTAGAGAATCAACAGAAGTATGACAGAAAAGACATAATCTATCAGCAGATGGAATGTTGGCAAAACGACCATAGTGGAGGGCAGAAGGAAATATGTTTAATCGGGCCAACATAAAAGAGATGATGTCTCTCCAGCTGGTGAGAGGAGTGGAGATGACGACCCTTCCAATGAGAGTGGAGGAGTTGCCTGTCAAGTTAAGCACGGGAGGTGTGTGCAGCCAGAGCTATGCCAGACTGTGAAGGAGACCACCTGGAAGGAAGATAGTTTCATGCAAGATTAGAATTTGTGACAGTGACAATCCCTATGTGGGGCTGAGAAAGCCTGCCCATGTAAATCACCTGGATTAAAGTTGGAGGAGAAATCCAATTACAAGAAAGGTGGTATATAAATACTGGTGATGGTGATATTAATAATAATTATTATTATTGGCAATAACTGTCGGAGATAATGGGCAGCGCAATCCTAAGTAATGTTGACATAGTAAAGCTGACACAGCAGGGTTGTATCCTAAAGCCCATCAGGAGGCAGCAGCAGCAGCAAAATGCAGGCCAAGGGGAGGTTTTCCCCTTACACCTGCATAAGCCCCAGTCATCCCAATGGGGCTGCTCGGATCTGCACCTGCTGTTTTGCAGGCGCAGGTGCGCAGGAGCGGCCTGAATCGGGGCCACCGAGAGTGGGGACAGGGTTCAGGATCCAGCACTATGGCCACCCTCTGTCACAACCCCCATCTCTGCCCACTGTGCTGCCCAGTATGCCTCTGGCCTGCCTCTGGAACGCCCTCGGTGAGGCCCAGTGCTGACTGTGCACTGCCGATGCTCAACCGGCACAAGGTCACTGCTGCTGGCGGTTGCAGTGGCGCCCAAGCGTTGGTGCTGCTGCTTGCACCAGCCCAGCCCCATGCCGCCGACGCTGATGCACTTGACGGCACATTTGTGACAGCGCTCGGCAGGCACAAGAGAGTAGTGCCGGTGCAACGGGGGTATAGGATTGTGCTCCGAGTTACAAACATGGGGGATATGGGGAGATAACTGTGTTACAACCAAGCAGAGAATAGGGAAGTTTTAACCAAATTTGCTCCTTTAGTTTGAGCAGAACCTGCTTCGCCTTCGTCTGCGTACAACAGCTACCATCACTCCTTTTACTGGCTCTTTCTGCCACCATCCTTCCAGTTGATTCTGTAGAGCGGAGGGGAGTGATGCAAGTAAAAATCGATGTGGGAAGCTTGTTTCCTCTCACTCCTCAGTGGAAATGCCAAGGCATGAGCTTCAATGCTTCACCATGTAAGCAGGGTCGGATTTCACAGACAGATACGCACAAGGGCACACGCAGCAAACAAAGAGTCACTGGGGGCCAAGAGAGAAGAGGGATATTCGCCAAATCCCATTTGTCAGATGGGGAGGGGATCCGGGTTTGTTTTATTGAGCAAACGAAATGCTAAATGACCTTAACTGCACCGTGCGTTTATCCCTCTGGCCATTGGATGGTGGTGGTTTATAGAAATCTTCCTTGCTTCTGCTAGAATCAATGATTAAAATGGGCTTGTTAATCAACTCATTAAATACTACTTAGAGTAATAATTTTGGATAATGGGCAATTTCAAGAGCATTAATGACAATCTGCAGCCAGGATGATGGAATGGGGAGAAGATGGAAGCTCAGACACTGGAGTGACTTCATTGGGGCTGGGATGGAAGAGGAAAAGGCACATGCCAGGGGTATCTTTATCAGTGAAATATAGGTGTGTCCTTTTACCTGTGGAGGATGCATTCCTGGCCCCCAGGGATGCTGGAAGCAGTGGATACAGGGAATGCTGTATAAATAGTGCCCCCTGCACCCATTGAATTACTGCACCTTGTACTGAGAAGTGCTTGCAGTGCAATCTATTGCTTGAACTATTTTGCTTAAACTGAATTGCCGACCATGCAGGCAACTAGCCTGCATGCTCCAAAGAGGCTAACAGGAAGCAGGAGTTATTCCCGCTTCCTGTTTGTCGCCCTCTAGTGCACAGGCTGATTGCCTACATGTGGATAGGAAAGGGAAGTTTGGCTAGGGAAGAGGGGGACCATGAGGGGAGGAGAGGAGAGGAGGGTTCAAATGTTGGAGACTTTGTCCTCTATGCTTCCAATTCAGGGAGGAGAAGGAAGGGGAGGAACTTTGCAGGCAAGGGAGTGAATGGAGGTGAGTTGCAGGGACAGACCAGGGGGTGGCCCTGCCCATGCAGTTAGATAGGAACGAAGTGAGACCAGAGGGGGCGGGCTTAGTGGCCATGTTTTTATACTCAAAATGCTGATTCCAAGCATTTCAGATTGCTTTGCGCGTAGTGTTTAGGACTGAATCGTTTACTCCTGAAGTAAAAACTTACCAAAATAACAACGTGTGATCGTGAAGAAACATCATTGGTAACCTAATTATGAGTTAATATGCAATTCCAAGGTTTAATTCCGCATAATTAGTCAGCCATATTGTTAGACCCATGGAGTTGCGTCGGCCATATTGTTAGACCAGACCATGGGACCAGACCCATTGCGTCGGCCATATTGTTAGACCAGAGCGGAAGTTTCAAGAATATGACGTCATTTCTTCTCCATGTTTATTATAACTCCATGGGACAGACAAGTTGAATGGTTGCAACTCAACTTGAATGGCAAAAACACTGGTTTTTTGCTACTTGTGTTAATGAGTCATGGACGTCACTGAGAAGGCGGAGCTGGGGGTTGAGGGGAGGAGGAAGGCTTAAGGGGTTTTTTTTGCTCAAGATCTTGTTTCTTCAAATGACTTAGGTCTTGAGTCAAAATGGCTCACAATGTATATGAGTCAAGTAGCGATCGGTACACTCAATGACTCAAGAGTCGAGGCAAATTGTGGGTTTGCTGACTTGTGACTTGAATTTGGACTTGAGGGTAGGGTCTTTGGCACATCCCTGGTGCACAATCCCTACAAATCAACTGCGTGAGTAGACCACCTGTGATGTTAAAAGGAGCAAATTGAGCATGAATAGGCTGCAAACTAACCTCTCCAGGACCCCAAATAGGTGGAATACTGAAATGGTCAGAGATGAGACTGGGAGTAAAAGATTGTCTACAGTGAATAATGAGCCTCTGAGGATATTGTTTCCCCTCTTTCTTATGTGTCCTGTTGTTCTGCTTGCTTGTTTTAATGGTATTCCATGAGGTTGATGATCCTGTAATTTCCTAACGATTTACTCAAGATGGGGATAGAAATCATAAAATAGTTAATTGAAAACATTAATCTAATCAAGCTCATATTGGTACCTTATGGTGGAAATGACGTTTATTCCTGCACTGTGCTTTGAAGGGCATTTACTTTTGGATATCCAAGATCTACACCAAGGTATGCAAACTTTCTGCCTTCTGGGAACCTGCTCTGCGCTGGGCTGGTTCAGCCAAATCCTCTTGCACCTGCCAGAGGAAGAGAGTGAAAGATTTTGCCTTCAAATAAAGCACAGCTTACACAGGGCCGATGTATTATCCATTAGGCTGAGTAGGCTGAAGCCTAGGGGCCCACAGGTGTTCTGCCAGAAACTCCCTGCTGGGCCTCCCCAAGGGCCCCAATGCCCACACTAGGCCAACTAGTTTCCCCACCAGAGCAGCCCCAGAGATAGGCAAGAGGGAGGGGGTTCCTTCACCCACTGGGCCTCCTCTCTTCCAGCAGCTTTGCTTGGGATCACCAGCTAGCCAGCCTCCTCCAGACTGCCCTCATCACCGGCTTAGCTCCAGATACCCTAAGTCTAACCCCAACAAACCCCACCACCAAACAATCAGCAGTCACCTTGCCTAAGCCCCAACTGCCTCCTCCACTTGGCGGCTCCAGGGTCGTGGCAGCCATACAAGAGTTCCCCACAGTTACTCCCCATAATAACCTGACCTTATTCAGTCCTTTAACAGTCAGTCCATCCAACAGTCTGCCTGCCTACAGCCACTTTCCTTCCTACACCTGCCTGGTGCTGCACCTACCTGGTGCTACCTTACTGCAGCTCCTGCCTCCAACTTTATACTGAGGCAGGCCAATTGGTCTCCATTGTTGGGCAGGCTTTAATTCATCAGCCACACCCATCTGCTCTTGTGCTAACCTCCCTTCCTCTGAGCCAGAGCCCTCATCAGCCTGTAGCTGTGTTCCTGCTGCAGGAGTTTTGGGATTAACCCCGTACTTCCTGGTTTATTTGGACAAGGGGCCACTGCTGATACCATTCCCTATCTCCTCGGGATATCTCCTGCCTTTTCCAATACAACAGGTTCTAGGGTCTGTCAAATTGGCGTTATTGGGATGTCTGTCTAATGCAGGGATCTCCAGCTCCTGCTCCATGAGGCTCCCGATCTGGCCTGTCAACTCTCCAGCCAGCAAGAGACTTGCAAAGACAAGGCTTACAGAGCTCTCCAAGAACCACATGGGGCAAGCCCTGCTTCCAGGAACTGAGCCGGGCTGCACGTGGGGGGGGTGCTTCGCTGGGGAGTAGACGGCACAGGAATCTATGCTACCCTGGGTCCATTTGTGAGATTTTCCCCCCCCTTTTTGGGAACAATTTAGAAATGCCTAGGTTTTCTGGTTTGCCCTGCAGATTTCTGCCTGTGCTTCTGCAGTTTTAAGAGTGTGGTGGGTGGGTAGAGAGCTTCCATGCAAGCCTGGGGCCATTTGTGAGGAGAAGCCCACCTGCAGCTGGATTGCCTTTGTTGGCTGCGAAGGGGTGTGTGTGTGTGTGTGTGTGTGTGTGTGTGTGTGTGTGTTGTTCCAGCATGTTTGGAACACTCTCGAAGTTAGGGAGGGTGGCACATGACGGTGTGCTGGCCTCTCTGACTCTGAGAGTAGTGCAAACATACTTTACGGTGTCCCTTGTGCCGGCCCAACTTTGCTGGCTTAACTTGGGGCCAGCCTAACTCTGGGTTAGGAGTGTGCTCTCAGTCACCTGGTGCAATCCGCACCCCTCCTAGCAATACCACTGCATTTATAAATAATAATAATACATTTATTTATATACCGCCTTTCTTAATATCACTAGATTTCTCTAATGATTGAACTCAAGGCGGTTTACATAGGCAGACTTTCTCACAAACCCGAAGGTTTTTACAATTTTACAGAATGTTCTATCTTCCAAGAACAACACTCCTACAGATCTTTCTTTCTGGATTTAGCCTTCTTTCTTTAGCCACCCGTCTGTCGTCTGCTGGCTGATGAGGCTTCCCTGCTGCCACCAGAGATGCAGCTGACTTCAGCACACTCCTCCTCCCACGAGGCAGCTGAAACTCAGCTTTTAATCAGCCGCAGTTTCCAAGGTCTGCTGCTCGCAGAGACTTCCGGCAGTCCCGAGCTCACGACCTTGAGATCTTCAGGTGTTATCTTCGGGCAAACGGAGGCATTAACCCTCTCGGCTAAATCTTCTGCCCAGATTTAGAATCTTGATTGGGCTTCTTGGGTCTCATTGTCATCTCACATCCAAAGAAAGTGCACTGGGAACTTATTCAAAGCTTCTTTGCTTTGGTGGTATAGCACATTCTGCGTATATCAACAATTGGAAGTTCAGTTCCTGGGATGTCTAAGTAAGAGATCAACCCCTTGCCTGAACCCCTGGAGAGTGGCTACAAATTAGAGTAGGCAATAGTGAGCTGCAGAGCCTAATGGTCTGGCTTTCTGGGCTCATAAACTGCATTTCAGGGAGGGAGGGGCAGCCGTGGCTAAACAGATGTTTTGGACACTTGTCTATCATTTCTGATCATCTCATTAAGGAATCTCTCTGATCAGCATCCCAGGAACCCCAGAATGCCGTTTGAATACTGCTAGCCTGTGCGTTTATTTGACAGATGGGAACAATCTTGATGAATTAAGGTGGTAAAGGAAGGAGGAAGGGACGTGGGATGGTTGTGTGTTTCTCTTTCATCCTAAGCCTGCTTAATGTTGAGTCCACCTCAAGAGTCAACACATTTTCTTTCCAGCCTTCCAGCAAATATTTGAAGAAGAAAGATGGGCTTTGCATTCCCCTTCGTAGTGTTTCCTTCCAAATTACTTAATCCTCTTTGGAACTCATCTTCAGGGCACAATCCAAGGCGCCTGTTGGGCTGACGCATGTGCTTTGCATCGGCCCAAGGCTGTCGCAAATGTGCTGCAAAGCATGTCTGTGCCAGCTGAAGAGGCGCTGGGCATCTTGCGTCAACCCAGGTGCGCCTGCAGAGGCAGGCAGCAAGCAGGGGCTTTTCTGGGTGGGGGAAGGCAGGAGGGGGCGGAGCAGGACAGGGGAGGGTGTTCCAGTGGGCGGAACAGCCCAGGAAGGGGGTGGAGGTCTGATGTGGCCATTGGGCCATATCCCAAGCCCTGTCCCTGGCCGATGTGGCTTCAGATTGGGCAATTTTGTGGGCACAGATCCGAACAGTCCTATTGGGCTGCCTGTGGCTTACTGCCTGCCCCTTCGTCCCTTGCCCCACGCTAAGCTGCAGCTGCCTCCTAACTTGGCTAGGATGCAGCGCAGGCCAAGCTGGCCTGTCTGTTCCTGCCCATGTTCAGAGTGCGCTCTCAGAGAAACTGTTTTGGTCACTGTTTTGTTTTTTTTAAAAAGTTTAAAGCTTCGTTTCTGATGACAACAGGGCGTCTGCTTTGGAAGTGAATTTTCACTCGTCAGAAGTCATTTTGGATGCCTGACAGCTGTCGGCTTTGACTGCATTTCTTCATTCCGGGGAAAATGAATCGAGTTCTAAAGCACACACCAATTCTGCCAGGATTGTCGGGATACAGGAGAAGTGTCTGCATGATGCTGATGATGACCTGGTTGCATCTAGTGGGGCACAGAGTAGCCATGGCTGCGAGGAGCAGGGTGCCGCGAAGAAGGGAGGCGACTGGTCATGGGGTGTGCGTGTGTGTGTGTGTACACACACACACGTGCATGCAGGCTTGAGTTTGGGTCTGCAGCTGTCTACAGGTACCAACTCTGTAGAAAGAAAAGATAGTGGCCGAAGGGTGCTGATGAGGTGAGCCTCCACTGAAATGCATTCAGGTAGGAGGCCTTGTGGATTTGATGCCCCTCATGAGACTGCAGTGGGATAATACAGAGCTGGGAGTGGTACCCAAAGGGCAGACTTGGTGAGGGCAGGCAGAGGTGGATCTACAGGGAGGGCAAAGCTGTAAGTGTTGCAAGAAGCCTTACCCTGTCATGTAAATCCCTCCTCTCCTTGCTGCTGTAGCCAGTAAGCAACACCAAGATGTTGCTTTTCCCTGTGAGGATTGGCTAAAACGGTGCAGTTGAGGAGTGATTTCCACTGCAAGGAAATTTTTTGCACCACTTTTGCACCACTTCTTGCAAAACTTAGAGCTTTGCCCTCCCTTAGATCTGCCTCTGAGGGCAGGACTGTCATTCAGTAGCTGAGTCCTTGCTTGGGGGGGGAGGTAGAAGGTCCCACAGGAGTTCTTAATAACAATAAAACAGCAACAATTGAAGCCAATCACCAGTCACCTACTAACAGCTGCACCCATCAGCACCCAGTAGCTCCTTGATGCTCTTTAGAAGATGTTGCTTTCTTCTTCTTCTTTGCTATTAGCCACATTCTGGTGCTCCACTGGAGGAACAGTCCAGAAGTATCAACGCTTCTCTTCCTCTGAGGAGGTTTTCTGTTGCTGTTCTGCTTGGCTGAGACATTTGCTATTCTTGGCCTGAAACTTTGTCTCTGAACATCTGCTCTGGGGCTGTTTTTAGGTTTGCTTCCATTTAAACTCCCTGGGCATTTGGCTGTTTTCAGAGGGTGCTAACACACAGCTTTCAGCCATCGCCATCATCCTCGCTGTTTTATGGACACTGCTAATGCACAATGTTCTCCTGCAAATGGGCCTTTGGCTCTTAAATCCTTTTTAATTGCAAGAAGAAGAAAAAACACTAGGACTGAACCTCTTCTTACTGAACTGGCAGATGCGACTAAACCTGCTGGAGAAACTTTGATATTCTCTGGAGCAATGTAGAAACATCTAGAAACATCACTGTGGTTTCTGGTAAATCAGTTGTGCAGTTCCAGCTTCGCATGTCTTGGCATTGCAAAATGTCATTGCATGCAAGGGTTCTTGCTGTGACCAGAAGCGTATCTACAGGGAGGGCAAAGCTCTAAGTTTTGCAAGAAGTGGAAATCTTACCTTGCAGTGGAAATCACGCCTCTCCTGCACCGTTTTAGCCAATCCTCACAGGGAACAGCAACATCTTGGCGTTGCTTACTGGCTCCAGCAGCAAGGGAGAGGAGGGATTTACATGACAGGGTAAGGCTCCTTGCAACACTTAGAGCTCTGCCCTCCCTGTAGAGACGCCTCTGGCTGTGACCCAACTGTTCTGTGGCAGAGGGCACCATGACCCACAACCTTCTCTGGCGCCAGGCCTCTGCAAGGACCCTGGAAGCAACCAGAAGTCACTTTCACGAACCCAGAAGTAAACCCGAAGTGACTTTCCGGCTGCTTCTGGAAGCCTGCAGAGTCCTCCAGTTGCTTCAGATGCAAGGGTGGGTGGGAGAGCCCACTGGATATTGGGTGGTGACCCAACAAGTGTGTTGCGACCCACAGTTTGGGAAACCCTGATTTCCGGTATAGCTTATACGGGGCTGATCAGATGAGCATTGAGGTGCTGGGGGAGCAGAAAACAGACTCGAGGAGCCCTTCACCCCAAAATTGCTGCAGCTTTCCTCCAGCTTTTTGTGGGTAGAGGCACACTGATCCATTTAATAATAATAATAATAATAATAATAATAATAATAATAATAATAATAATAATAATGCATGTATTTATATACCGCCTTTCTTAAGATCACTAGATTTCTCTAGTGACTGTAACTCAAGGCGGTTTACATGGGCAGACTTTATTCATAAACCCGAAGGTTTTTACAATTTACAGAATGTTCTATCTTCCAAGAACAACACTCCTACAGATCTTTCTTTCTGGATTTAGCCTTCTTTCTTTATATTAGCCACCTGTCTGTTGTCTGCTGGCTGATGAGGCTTCCCTGCTGCCACCAGAGATGCAGCTGATTTCAGCACACTCCTCCTCCCACGAGGCAGCTGGAGCTCAGCTTCTAATCAGCCGCAGTTGCAAGGTCTGCCGCTCACAGAGACTTCCGGCAGTCCCGAGCTCACGACCTTGAGATCTTCAGCTGTATCTTCAGGCAAACGGAGGCATCAACCCTCTCGGCTAAATCTTCTGCTAAATCTAAATTTACCCACAGTCAGTACCAGAAGATGACGGCTGGAGCAGGTAGAATTAGGCTGTAAGAAGCCCAAGTCCCTAATGATGCAGCAGGCTGGAAGTTTAAATTCATGAGTGACTAAATAACACCAGACTTGGCTCAAGCATCAATCTCCATCCTTTGCTCTTTTTTCCCCAAACAATCATTCATTTGACCTTTCGGCATAATCTTTATTTCTGAGTTGGCCTTTATAATCCATTCATGACTTTTTTGTTCCTTTTAACAACGGCATGTCCCTGCACATTCATTGCTGTGCTTTCCTGGAAAAGCTGTGAGGACCATTATCGATGCATAATACAGTCATAGGAGGAGAGTTGCAGTCTTCCCTCTATTTTGTTTTAAGTGAGTGTGGACACACAGGATTCTCTGAATGGGATATGGGGCATCTGATGGGAAGAATGAATGAGCCGTTTTCAATGCCACCTCTTCCAATTTATTGAATACTAGCTGTTTGTGACCCGGCGTTGCCCGGGGGACAAAGCCCGGGGTTCTAGTAGGAGAAGGAATGAATTAGGGGGGTCCTCCCCCCACAGCATGTCTGTCCAGATCGTCAGGAATATGTACACCAAGTGTGGCGCACAGCGTTCCAGGCGTTCCAGAGTGATGGTGGAACAGACACGGAAATATGGAAATATCCATAAACAGTATGACATAGTTAGATCCAGCTAGAAATATAACACTCCTCACTGAAATAAGGAAGTATTGATGAACTTGAATCCAAAATGCACACTATCACTGTGACATTAATTAGGAAGCAGGTACACAATCAGCTAAGAGAGCAAAATGAAACTGTCACACTTACTGAACACTGTCTGCAGGTACTGTGGTGGGATAGCAATGAAGTATGAGAAACGGGAACAGCTGGCCAGTGAGCTCTGTGTAAATATGTCCATCTAAGATCCGACTGGGTGCTGGAATTGCCTGGAACATGCTCTTTCAAGCCTGGGCAACTCAGGGACTGGGAAGAAGTTTCACTTTCGGTTTTGAGTACTGCCTGTGTATCAGCTCAGTTACTGCAATCCTAGCACATGACCTGCAGAATCGTTTGTGACCACAGGGTGGCAGCAGACTTCCACTCCAATGCAATCCCTGGGTTCTTGATGCGCTGGCCCCCCTCCCCGAAAAACCAGGAGCTGTAGGGGGGTCTGACCCCCGCAATGTTTGTCACCAGGCCGCAAGGTACGTGCGTGCCATGTTTCGTGCCGATCGGTGCAGGTGTTGAGGAGCCTATTCAGAACATACATACACACCCACACACATACCCACCCACACACACACCCACGTTCATTTTTATATATAGATAGATTAAGAGTATGACTTGAGGGTCTTCTTTCATCAACTGTCCAACATTCACAAGAGGCAAATTTAGCCTGGAGGAAGAGTTGAACTGATGGGGTTGGTCCTTCTCCTGGGCTTGGTCCTTCTGAACTTACTGACAAAACTAACCATTTCTCAAGGAACTGCCCAAGGAAGGATGCAATTTAAAATCAGTCCCCAGAGCCCAGGCCGTTTATTCTTATATTGCCCCTTCATATGTATCTATTTTGCTTAATCCAGCTCTAATCAATATTTTAGAATAAAATATGGCATTTTATTATATGTTTTGTTTGCCATATTATGCTGACTGCAATGAACACAATACCCTAAGTGCATTTTTCTGGAGCTTGGCAGAAGCTTTGGATAATTGCCTGCTACTAAATTTGCCTCTCACTGTCATTTGTTGGGAAGGAGAGTTTGGCCCGAGGATTTCCATATGCTTTGCTTTGCCTTGTTTGCATACATTTATTTATACATAATATTTTCATGGGGGGGAAATTGTCTTCCATTATTTCCGACCGCTTGCGGATTAGAGAGCAATTTGTTTAAAAATAAAAATAAAATAAAAGGAGATGCAGTTAAAGCTTAAACCCAGCTGTAAATACCTCTGTTTTATATGCTAAGCCTTTGGCGGGATGTGGGAATTCAGCAGCATCCATTCAGCACTGATGGTCCTTCTCTGTGATTCCACCGGGCCCCCTGGATGCAAACGTAATGGCAACTTATTGGTTTCCATGTAATGTGAGCAGATAATTCAGCCATCAAAGCATTGCAAAAGTACAGGCGTCCCCCCTGTATCCATGGGGGATACGTTCCAGCCCCCCCCCCTGTTGAAGTTTGGAGTGTTGATAGCAGAGTTGGGGGCTTGTGGACCCATTCAGCGCTTGCCTCGCGCGAGCGGAGCGGAGAAACGACGAGATCGCTACATTTCCATAACAAAGTCTTTTATTGGTTACAGTAGCGATAGTCAGAAAGCAAGAAGTTCTGTTTGCCGGTCAGCGAAAGCCGGCGAAGGCTTGCCGCATACAAGCGGCTTTTCAACGCATGTAGTTACATTCTCAGTCTCAGTGCGCACACATGGTACAGACACAAGAACAAAGGGTGCAGCTAGAGTATATCTGGTAGGTGGATACCTGAAGACCCTTGTGCCCCATGTTACCCAATGGGGTGCTCTTTGAACATCATGATCTCATGAGAAAGTGGATGTTTGTTAGCCAGCGCTTCCCGTGAGAAACTTTGCCTGCTTATGTTACACTAACTAAAGGGAGTTCAGCTACTGTGTAGCAGATTGCACTAACAAGCTGGGAAGCTGAACACCCAAGGACACACAGGTGCTCTATCTGATTTGAAGACGAAGAGACGGAATGCCAGTTTCAACCAGTTCTGGAGTGAAACTGCAACACCCCCCCATTACGTCTCGGAAGTCATCTTTTGGCGCCAAATCTAACATTTGCACTGCTTGTTTGAATTGTGGCGCAGGAAGTGCTTTGGTCAGGATATCCGCGATGTTCTCCTGCGATGGACAGTAAAGCACGTCAATGTCCCCATTTTGGACCGCTTCTCTGACATGTTTGTGCTTTATGTCAACATGCTTAGAGTGCATCCGGATTCGTTCTGACTTAGCAATCTGGATTGCGGACTGGTTGTCCATCCAGATTTGGATTGGATTTGTTTGTGGAGCATCCAAATCCAACATCAATTGCTTGAGCATGTGTAGGTAGTTGGTCACATGACTCAGGGCTGTGTACTCACTCTCTAGAGTAGAACACGCTACAGTCTTCTGTTTGTGTGAGCCCCAATCTATCACGCAATTCCCAAGGCGTATGGCATAGCCTGTGGTAGATCTCCTTGTGTCATCCCCCCCAAAGTCACTGTCTGCAAAAACTTCCAATTGCAGTGCTCCTTTTGGGGTGATGTGGTACTTGTGGCTGCTTGTGCCTTTCAAGTACCTGAGGATGCGTTTCAAGGCTATCCAATCTGCCTGGGTGGGATTTGCAGCTTTTCTGCTCAGGTGATTAACTGCAACGCTAATGTCTGGGCGCGTCCAGCCCGCAAGATGTGTGAGTGAACCCAGCAGTGAAAGGAACATATTCTGGTTTGGAAATGGTGCAGACTCTTCTGCTTTTTCCCCTCTCCCCATCACTATTGGAGTTGATACAGCCTTGCAGTCTTGCATGCCCCATATCTGGAGTAGATCGGAGATCTTTTTCTCCTGACTGAGGAGAAAACCAGCACCGTCAGCTGTGCGTTCGATCTCCACTCCTAGGTACTGACTGACAGGACCAAGACATTTAAGTGTGAATGCCTTTTGAAGTTGTAATGTGATCTGATTGATCTGTTGTTGTGTCCTCGCGAGGACCAGCAAATCATCAACATAACACAAAAGAACACACAATTCCTTCCCTTTTCCCTTTCTGAAAAGGCATGGATCAGCTGTGGAGGGGGTGAACCCCAATTTTTGCAGCTGCTCCTTAAGGCATAAGTGCCAGCTCCTCCCACTTTGCCGCAACCCATAAACAGCTTTTCTGAGGCGAAAATGTGAGTAATCGCTTTGCACCCCTGGAGGGATTGTGATGTACACTTCCTCTTGCAGGTTTGCGTGCAAGTAAGCCGTCCCAACATCAAAATGGTGAACCTGGAAACCTTTACTGGCGGCTACGGCAAGCGCTGCGCGTAGCGTGGTGGCTGAGAGTGTGGGTGAATAGACTTCCTCGAAATCTACACCTGGAATTTGTTTACAGCCACGGATCACTAAACGTGCTTTCTTTAATGGCTCAGCACCTTCCCTATCCTTGAGAACAAACACCCATCTGGAATCAATCGCATGTTTTCCAGCTGGTAATGTTGCTGGCTCAAAAACCTGTAAATTGTGCATTGCCTTCAACTCAGCCCGAATAGCTTGGAGCCATTCTTCTTTCTGGGTTTGTGGTAACTCCATTACATCTTGGTATGTCTGGGGTATCTTTCCTACCTCTACCTGGTAGGTTAATCTTTGGGGTGGAACCCCACGCAAAGCCCTTGGAGGAAGGATGCGCCTGGTCGGAACAGCTTGTTCCGGTGTAGCTTCCTCTGAAGACGTGCTTGTATCCAACCCCGGAGTGGCCCCCCCCTCTTCCAGCAGCCTGTCAGGACGTGCTGGTGTGGCAGGAGGTGGCAGAGGTGATGCTGGATGATCGGGAATGCTTTCTAATCTTGCCTCCCCCCCATTTTCTGCAGCTTGTGTGGGGATGCTGACTGTTCTGTCAGCATGATCTGGCAGCAAACCTTGCTCAGAGAAATCATAAGAGTTAGATATTGTGACAGTTTTGTGGTCAGGATTGAGGAATTTGAGCGCTTTGCAATTCGGTTCAAACCCAATGAACTGTAGCCGCCTGGCACGCGGGTCACCTTTTCTGCGCGTTTCCCGATCTGCATGTACAAAGGCGTGTGATCCAAACGTCTTTAGAAATGCAAGATTGGGAGGTTTGCCGAATAGCTTGGTGTAGGGGACCCCGTCAATCGAACGGTGGTACACTCTATTTGAAATAAACACAGAATATTTCATCGCCTCCCCCCACAACCCTTTGGGTAGCTTTGACTGCTCCATCAGCGCTCTTACCATGCTCTGTAGCTCACCATTTTTCCTCTCCGCAACCCCATTGTGCTCTGGGGTGCGGGGAGCGGTGAGTCTGTGGGTGATGCCCTGCTTTTCCAACCATTGAGACATCTCCCTGCTCAGAAATTCACCTCCCCGGTCGGTTTGGATCGCCACCAGGCGATGCCCAAGCCGCCTTTCCGCCCACCTGACCCAATTGCGGATTTTATTAAAAGCCTCAGATTTCTGGCGCATTAAAAATGCAAAACTATACCTCGTCACATCGTCCACGAGCGTAAGAACATACTGCGCCCCCCCCCGCTGTCTTCTTCATAGGGCCAATTAAGTCCATGTGCACCAGCTGTAAGGGGGTTTGAGTCTGACGGCTGCTGAACTTCGGGATGGATGCTCGATGCGATTTAGTCAGTTTACACACATCACAGTCCACAAACGCATCGCAATCTTTTAAGTCCATTCCGTGCACAAGTTCAGCTGTCTTCTTCACATAGTCATGATTTAAATGTCCTAATCGCAGATGCCACAAATGTCCACAGAATCGGTGCTTTGGTTGATTGAAGCACACGGTTGCCTGTTGACTTCCTGTTGCCTGCGCTCCAAGCACGAACAGCCGATACACTCGGGGGACAGTCACACAAAGATTCCCCCTCTCAAGTGTGCAGACGTCGTCTTGGAAAGTCACTTTAAATCCATCTTCTTGGAGGGTGCCAAGGCTAAGCAGATTTCTCGACATTGTTGGCACACACAGCACATTTCTCAAGGTAGTCTGCAGTTGTGGCAGAAAAACCTCTCCAGCGCAAATTACTGGCGCTGTTGTCCCATTTGCGAGTGCGACAGTTTCACGATCCGTCTCGCACCTACTCGTGAGTAAGTCAGCAGATGTCACGATATGGTGGCTTGCTCCCGAGTCCAACAACCAGGATCCTCGCGTGCGCCTACCTTCCGCTGAACCCACGAAAGCGATGCTCGCTTTGGGATGCTGTGCATGGGGCTTTGGAGACTGTCCTTGCCCCGTGCCCTGCTTACCTTGGGGCTTTTTCTCCTTTTTAGAGCCTCCTTTCTTTTTGGCACACTGGTATGCGAGATGTTGAGTTGATCCGCACACATAGCACTGTCTCCCACTGGCGCACACTTGCGCCTGGGACTCATTCTTGGGATGCTGCTGCTTTTTCCCAGGAATATTGTTCCTCTCCTTTCGGAATTCACGCTCTCTCTGGTTGTCTTTCCTTTTGTCCGCTTCCTCGAGAAGCCGTGCGACAACATGGGTGACAGTCAATTGTGCTGCAGGGATAGATTCCAAAGTTAGGGTGAACATGTCCCACGTTTCATCCAGGGAATTGAGGATTGCAAAAACTTTAAGCCTCTCCTCAACACGTTCTCCGATTGCCTCAAGATCTTTGAGGTTTTGCTGCATTGCTCTTAGGTGGACTCGTAAGTCGCCTCCCGGTTCAAGACGCGATCGCCACAACTTGCGTGTCAGAACCATGCTGGAAGTCAGGGATGCACGTGCAAACAGCTCCCTTAACGTGTTCCAATAGTCCATAGCATGTTCAAGATCGCGACAATAAACTAAGAGATCTTCAGAGATTGCAAGACCGATGGTCGCCTTCGCCTTCCTGTCAGCTGCTTCTTCTGCAGGGTTCGCGGGGAGCGCTTGAGTGCGCTGCCAAAGGTCGTCCTTTTCCAGCAGCAACCGCATCTTGTGTGCCCATTGCACATAGTTGCTGTCGTTGAGAAGCGGAATGACAATGTTGAAAGGCGCCGTCGGGGCGGCGGGAGGTTGCTGCGCCATCCCGGCTCCGGGCGCAGCGGGCTGCAACGGTGGAACTTGAGGTGGTATCAGAGGGAAGAAAGGACCTTGTCCTGGGACGAGAGGCGGCGGCGGCGGGACTGGTGCTTGGCCGTCGGGAACCCCCCCTGGCGGGGGTAAGAGAGGTCCGAGATCGTCGTCTTCCGATTCGCCCTCTTCGCTTTCCCCGGATTGCTCGGGTTCTCCTGGGTCGCCAACGTCCTCTTCCCCCGCGCCGTCTCCGAGGTCTTCCTCTGTCTCCTCCTTCACTCCACCGATTGCTCCTTCCTCATCAGACATCTGTTAGTATGTCCGCGAGTGTAGGGATGCAGCCACATTCACAACTCAGTCTCTGCTCCATGGATTGGGTCCGCGGCAAACCCCTGCAGGGTTACGGCTGAATCTTCCATAACCTGTTGAAGTTATGGAACCCCATAACCTGGGCCCATAACCTGTTGAAGTTTGGAGTGTTGATAGCAGAGTTGGGGGCTTGTGGACCCATTCAGCGCTTGCCTCGCGCGAGCGGAGCGGAGAAACGACGAGATCGCTACATTTCCATAACAAAGTCTTTTATTGGTTACAGTAGCGATAGTCAGAAAGCAAGAAGTTCTGTTTGCCGGTCAGCGAAAGCCGGCGAAGGCTTGCCGCATACAAGCGGCTTTTCAACGCATGTAGTTACATTCTCAGTCTCAGTGCGCACACATGGTACAGACACAAGAACAAAGGGTGCAGCTAGAGTATATCTGGTAGGTGGATACCTGAAGACCCTTGTGCCCCATGTTACCCAATGGGGTGCTCCTTGAACATCATGATCTCATGAGAAAGTGGATGTTTGTTAGCCAGCGCTTCCCGTGAGAAACTTTGCCTGCTTATGTTACACTAACTAAAGGGAGTTCAGCTACTGTGTAGCAGATTGCACTAACAAGCTGGGAAGCTGAACACCCAAGGACACACAGGTGCTCTATCTGATTTGAAGACGAAGAGACGGAATGCCAGTTTCAACCAGTTCTGGAGTGAAACTGCAACACCCCCCCCCATGGTTGCCAAATTGTGGATAAAAGTGAATCATATACTTAGGGCGCAATCCTAGCCTGGAGTTAGGCCGGCACAGTTAGGCCAGCAAAGTTTGGCCAGCACAAGGGACATGGTAAAGCACATTTGGAACACTCTTGGAGTTAGGGGGATGGCGCACGTCAGTGTGTTGGTCTCCCTGACTCCGAGAGTGGTCCAAACGCACTTTACGGTGGCCCTTGTGCCAGCCAACCTTTGCTAGCTTAACTGTGCCGGCCTAACTCCAGGTTCGGATTGTGTTCTCAATGTGGTGCCAAGGCTTGTTTCTCATGTCTCCTCCTTGGCAGCACTTGCTGTTACAGAGTGCCAGACAGGGAACATGAGAATCAGTCAGCCAGAACACAAGAGGAGCGAGATGGCCAGAACACTAACAGGAAGTGGACAGTTTCCTGATTCCTGGCTGTCTCTGTCCTCTGGTGTTTTTTATTTTTATTTTGAAGAATTTATACCCCGCCTTTCCCATGCCGAAGCCAATGCCCAAGGCGGCTTACATGGGCAGGCTACCTTAAGCCACCATTTGTTCATTGGGGTTTTTACAAATCCACAGTATTCTTGTGATCTGCCAATCCTTGGGCCCAGATGTTGCCTTCACAGTGTGGTTCTCTCCTCTGGCTGCTGCCATCAAGCCTCAGCAGGCAATCGCAAGTCAGGCCTGGACAGGTCCTCAAGGTCGTTTTCCCTTCTTTGCCGGCTGGCCTCCTCACAGACTCCCCCGTAACACTCACTTGTGGTGAGCTAATCAGCTCCACAGCGCCTCTGTTCTGCCACCACAGGTACTGCAGCTTGTCACAGCCTGGCATCCGTCTCCCATCCAAAAGCAAACCGCAGATTCTCCTGCTTAGCTTCAGGCAGTGCCAGCAGCCCAACCATCAGCCCACAACTCCTGCCCTGTTCTGACTGACTGCTTTTCATTCACATTCCTTCTCTAGTGCTGCAGTATGAAGTAAGATAGATATGTAAAGACCGTAGGGAGGGGGGAGAACAACATACAAGTTAAATATCAGTAGATACAGTTGTGCACTGCTAAGGTTCGACATTGGCCAAGGCCCCATGCCAAGGCCTCATTACGGCTTGCTTCCTTATGGCTACCTACACCATAGGTACAAAATGTTTGGGGGTTGGCCTGATCACATGGGTTCATTGTTGGATGTGAGCCCTCCCTCAGTGCCTGATTGGCCAACCTCATCTCCCCCCCCCCGGCACGATCCCATGCAATTTCCCATGGATTTTGCACAGAGTGAGCACTCCACTCCGGACTCCATGCATTTATTTTGGGAGATCTACACTGAAAGTCATTCTAGTGTTCCTTATACCAGTGTCTCTCACAGTACAAGCAGATACCTGCGTTGTGCCGGTGCTACGCTCTTGCGCCGGTCCAACACTGTCGCAAACGTGCCGTCAAGCGCATCTGCACCAGCTAGTCAGGCACTGGACCGGTGCAAGCAGCAGCACTGGCACATGAGCGCCGCTGCACCCGTCAGCAGCGCCAGCCTTGCACAGGTCGAGCGTCGGCGGTGCTCAGTCGGCGAAGGGTCTCGCTGAGGGCATGCCAGAGGTGTGCCAGGGGCATAACTGGGTGGCGCAGTGGACAGCGACAGGGGTGGTGACGCACGATGGGCATTGTGCCATATCCTAAACCTCCCAGCCAGGGAGGCCCCAATTTAGTGGTGTCATCTAAATGATTTAAGAACAGGTACTCACTTTTGATTGGCACGTGTCGGGACCCGCCCACCGGAAGTGACGTCATAAGCCAGAAGTGATGTCGTGGCAGGAAGGGACATGAAAAAAGCCCTTTTTGAGGCCTCAGATGATTTTAAACTGACCCAACAGTTGCAACAGTATTCCACAGCACCCCCAGAACATGTGAAGGAGGCCTGGCATCATGTTAAAACCCCAGAGCAACTCATTTTTCAGTGGCAAGGAAAGGAAAGGCTCCTCTCGCTGCCTGCCTGGCTCTGAGAACATGCAGGCAACTCAAACATGCAGGAAATTCAAACGTGGCAGAGGGCGGAGTCGACGAGTGGGTGGGCGAATGGGCGGGGCCAGCTGTAATCCTAGAAACCGGTACTCGCGTACCCCCGCGTACCCCCTGCATGACATCACTGCCCCAATTCCATCTGCTGCTATGCACGTTCCTCTGCACCTGCAAAACAGCAGGTACAGAACCGAGCAGCCCCATAGGATTGACTGGGGCTTACCTGGGTGCAAGGGGAAAACCTCCTCTTGCCCTGTGCTGAGCTCCTGCTGCCTCCTGCTGGGCTTAGGATATGGCCCTGCTGTGTTGGCCTTACTTTGGATTGCGCTGTCAAACTGTGGGTCAGGACTCACGAGGTGGGTTGGGGGGCAATGTCAGGTGGGACCCCCTTCATTTCAAAACTTTATTTTAAATATATTAGACTTGATGCAACCATGATATGTGGCTGCATTTGGGAAAATGTTACAGACCTGTACTTTTAACAGGCAACGCTGTGTATGCTTTTAACAAAGATAAGAACATAAGAACATAAGAACATAAGTAGAGCTCTGCTGGATGAGGCCAAAGGCGCATCTAGTCCAGCTTCCTGTATCTCACAGCGGCCCACCAGGTGCCCCAGGGAGGCATGAGACAACAAGATGCTTGCATCCTGTTGCCACTCGCTTGCACCTGGTACTCTGAAGTAGCCTACTACTAAGGTAAGAAGGTTGCACAACCCACCATGGCCTATAGCCCACAATGGACTTTTCTTCCAGAAATCTGTCCAATCCCCTTTTAAAGGCATCTAGGCCAGATGTCATCACCACCTCCTGTGGCAAAGAGTTCCACAGATTAACTACCCCCTGGGTAAAAAAGTACTTCCTTTTATCTGTTTTAATTCTCCCAACCCTCAGTTTTAGCGGATGCCCCCTGGTTCTGGTGTTTTGAGAGAGGGAAAAGAACATCCCTCTATCGACTCTATCCCTTATAGTCAATGGGGCTTACACCTGGACAAGTGTGGATAGGATTGCAGCCTTTGAGATGTTTGGGGAATTTTTTTAACAGGTCAGCAACTGCTTAAGAGGGATAGGAAGGTTCTTCTTTATTTTTAAATAATTTCTTAAACATATACATATTGTAAACTTTTAATTTACTTAATTTAATTGATTTGATTTTGTCATACTATATGAGGGCGTTAAAAAAATGTTTTCCTGCTTCATGAAGTCACTTCTGACGATGGCATCACTTCCAAGTCATTGACATCCCTTCCAGTGGGTCCCGACAGACTGTCATGCTAAAAAGTGGGTCCCAGTGCTAAAGAGTTTGAGAAACACTGCCTGGTAGTATAAACGTGGCTGTGATGGAAATAGAAAAACAAAGTGAAAGAGAAACTATGGCGACAAGAGAAGCCAGGTTTCTGTTTTCTGACATGCTGGCCTTCTGTCAAGTGTCCTAATAGAGCTATAGGTTAACAACACACCAATAACAGTGTTTCAGCGTATAATAAATTACGACACCAGATGAAAACGTTTATTTCACTTACAGAAAATCAGATCTGTTTCCTGAATCAGTGGACTGTATTTACAGTTCCCGAGACAAATCCATTTCCCCTAATAGCTTTCCATATTAGAGTGATGAGGGCTTTTTGTTTTGTTCTTGTTTTTTTTTTCTTGTTAGGTTAAATATGAGAAGTGGCTGAATACAAGCCTGGAAAGGATTACTGAAAACACCCAGTGAAACGATGGCCAGTATCTGCATCCAAAGTTCCTTTGAAACCCTAATCTTGCTTTATGTTTTACCTGCAAGTAGAAGATTTGATGACTCCTTAAGACAATGCAAAAACTTAGCTCTAGGAAAAGCAGTCTAGAGTGGATGAATTGAGAGATACAGGCAGCGGTGTCATCCGGCAACGAGCTGCCGGAACGCTAGGCGGGACTTACCGCCTGATTGGCTGCCTGGCCGTGACGTGTCGCCACCTGCCCGCCCGCCGCGCAGGCACCCCTGGCTTCGGAGGGGGTGCCCACTTGCCTGGGGGGCGCGCCGGGTGCCTGGGTAAGCAGCGGAGGGAATGGAGGGAGCCTGTGCGGTGGGCAGTCAGTCAGCGACATGTCACGGGCAGCCTGTCAATCAAGCGGTAAGTCCCGCCTAGCGTTCCGGCAGCTCGTTGCCGGATGACACTACTGGATACAGGGCACAAGCCTAACCAACTTTCCAGCTACGAGGTAAGACAGCAAACATTCCCATTCCTTGAGGAGGTCTCTGTGACTGCCCCACAACTGCCGGATGCAGCGCATGCCCCATTGGCACAGCTATGTCAGTGCTGGAAAGTGGGTTAAGGTTGCGCCCTGAATGTCTCGGCTCTACAATGTATTGTGGCGAACGAGGGACACAATCCGTCCTCTGCAAAATCAGCAGGCTTGCTCGTGAGCTGTTCTGTACATGTCTTAAGGCTGTTGTTCCCAAACTGTGAACTGTTACTCTCCAGAGAGTCTCTGAAATCAGCCAGGGGAACTGTGGAATCTTTGCCCAGGACCCAAGGACCAGCCAGTCCAGTATATCGTTTTCCAGAGGCAGATCTAAGGGAGGGCAAAGTTCTAAGTTTTCCACCTTGCAGTGGAAAACACTCCTCTCCTGCACTGTTCTAGCCAATCCTCACAGGGAAAAGCAACATCTTGGTGTTGCTTACTGGCTACAGCAGCAAGGGAGAGGAGGGATTTACATGACAGGGTAAGGCTTCTTGCAACACTTAGAGCTTTGCCCTCCCTATAGATCCACCTCTGTCATTTTCCACAGTTCCCCATCAGATGGCTCTGGAAAATCCACACCAGGGTTCCTCTCCTCCCCTCTCCAATTGCTCCCCTCTAGTAGCAATGTATGGCTGCGAGAGCTGGACCATAAGAAAGGCAGAGTGCCGAAGAATAGATGCTTTTGAATTATGGTGTTGGAGAAGACTCTTGAGAGTCCCCTGGACTGCAAGGAGATCCAATCGGTCCATCCTACAGGAAGTCAAGCCTGAGTGCTCCCTGGAAGGACAAATCCTGAAGTTGAAGCTCAAATACTTTGGCCACCTCATGAGAAGAGAAGACTCTTTAGAAAAGACCCTCATGCTGGGAAAGATCGAAGGCAAAAGGAGAAGGGGGCGGCAGAGGAGGAGATGGTTAGAGAGTGTCACCGAAGCGATGAACATGAAATTGGGCGAACTCCAGAAGCTAGTGGAGGACAGGGAGGCCTGGTGTGCTGTAGTCCATGGGGGCGAGAAGAGTCGGACATGACTTAGCAACTGAACAACAACAACAAAGCTTGTGTATTGTTATTTTAACTCAATGACCGCTGATGACTGTCATTGAAGGGAAGAAAGAAGAAGAACTTCCCAGGCTAGGGGGAACTTGTAATACTTCTTCTGCCTTCTAAGGTGTTCTCAGGTATATGGCCTCTGGACGTGGAGGTAGCCTAACAGGACAAGCAGCCATTGATAGATGTCAGATCTGTGCACCACCAGTCAGATCATCCTTGCCTGGCCAGCCCATTGCAGGATACTTAAAGGGCTTAGTTCTCATTGGTCCATGCTGATGAAGAGGTGGAGACTCTCTGGCACTCAGCCAAGGGATCAAGATCTCTGACCAGTTGCTTCTGAGAGGGATCCAGGATAGGCAGGCTCAAGGTTCTAAGACATTATTGTCTCATGTGTTCATTGGGGTGTACAAGGTTATACAGGGAATTATAAGGCTGGGGCTCTCAAAATTGTCCCTGTTGTGACTCACCTGTTCTGCAGTGGAGGGCACCATGACCAACTCCCTTCTCCATCACCGCAGGCCTCTGGAAGCAACCAGAAATGATTGATGTTCATGAAGTGCTTTCTGGCTATTTCTCTAGGCCTGTGGAGACCTTCTGAGTGGCCTTCCATTCAGTCTGGAGGACTTCAATTTGGAGCCAACCAGATGCTAGGGCAAGTGAAGGGGTCCAACCAGTGGTGTCATCTACAAACAAGGAACGGGAACGCGGGGTGGGACTTGGGGGGCACTTCCGCGTGATTGGCAGCCCACCCGTTTCATTCCACGGCTGCCCTGGCCTTGGGGGGGGCTGCCCCTGGTTTGCGCGCCCCACCACTGCTCGCCCAGGCTCCGGCGCGCCCCCCCACCCATCTCTCCCAGTGAGCAGGCACCCCTCCCGAGGCCAGGGCAGCCATGGAACGGGATGGGCGGGCAGCCAATCATGCGGAAGTCCCACGTAAGTCCCGCCCAGTGTTCCCGTTCCTTGTTTGTAGATGACACCACTGGGTCCAACCCAGGGCCCAGCAGACATCATGTTGTGACCTACAGTTTGACAAACCTTGTTCTAAGGAACTTGAAGGGGAGTAAGAAAGGGCTAGGGAACATATGAGGATGTACTGCCTGCTTTCAGAGCGCAATCCTAACCTGAAGTTAGGCTGGCACAAGGGCCACTGTAAAGCAGGTTTGGACCACTCTCGGAGTCAGTGGGGCCAGCACACAAACATGCACCATCCTCCCTCACTCCGAGAGTAGTCCAAACGTGCTTTACGGTGGCCCTTGTGCTGGCCAAACTGTGCCGGACCTCTAGCCCTTGTTGAGTGACCGAACCACCAGGATAACAACAGATGAAATAAAACCATCCCTGGCCACAATCAGTCTGAGGTAAGTGAAACACCTCTCATCCAGCAGTCAACAAGGAAGACCCTACAAAATTTCTACCTGGTCCCCAAAATGAGCGACCAGCTAATCTGAGGGGGGGGGAGGTGCAATTCACCATGTGGAACTGCACTGATCCTGGTCCGGAGCTCTGCCCCTGATCAGGCTCTGATCCCCACCTCCCACAGGCTCGGCAGCCAATGGGGAGGCAAGCCACAGCCAGGCTGCACTGGGTGGTGGTGGAGCTATTTTCCACTTGTGCCAAGTGCGCTAATGGCATATACACACACACGCACACACACGCACACACACACAAAACCTTGAAGGAAAAATAGGCCCCTAGTATAGGTTTTTCAGCCAAAATACCTTATTTCCCTGTGTATAAGACACACCCATGTATAAGACGCACCTTAATTTTGGGGCCAGAAATTTGAAAAAAAATGTACCACCACACATAAAGTTTCTGAACTCAAGTTTTATTCATAAAACTACTCATCACTGCCCCCCGGTTCTCCCATCAGGTGCCTCCAGCCTCCCTCAGTACTCCCATCATGTGCCTCCAGCCCCCCCCCCCCGTCTCCCCTTCACAGGCCTCCACCCCCCTACAGTCTTCTTACCTTACAGGCTCTCTTCTCTGATTGTGGGACTGCGGCTTGACTAGGAAGTACTGCGGTGGCCGAGACTTGGAAATGAAATCCCATTCTTGACCACTGCGGTACTTCCTAGTCAAGCCACAGTCCTGCAATCAGAGAAGAGAGTCTGTAAGGTAAGAAGACCGGCCACAGTCCCGTGACTGAACAGGAGAGAGAGGTATTTTGGGGGGGCGGCCCTCATTTTAGCTCTACATGCATGGTTAGGCTCAGCACCCTGATGCACACCTCTTGTATAAGACACACCCAGTTTTTAGAGCCCAAATTTTTTGAAAAAGGGTGCGTCTTATACTTGGGGAAATAGGGTAATTGTTGAACCAGCACCAGTGGCTCAAATGAGCCAAATCCCAAGTGCATTTCTCACAGGTCACCATTTCTCAGGCGAGGCCCGGAAGGCTGAGTATCGTGTACACAGCCTTTGCTGACTTTGAGGAAAAGCTTGTCTTCAGCCAGCGTGTTGTTGCGTTGACAGACACCGACGGTGCGTGGCGGAAGGACCTTGCCAGCCACGCAAAGGGGAGCAGGTGTTATTTAGGCTAAATTGACCTTGAAATTGATTTCTTTATTTTATGACTTTCTGAAGGGAGATTAGTACTATTTCTCTCTTTCTTGCTGCGCGAAACAATTTACATGGTAATAGACAGCAGAGACACTCGAATAAATTGCTCGAAAGTGGCATGGCTCAGAGGGGGCAATATGGATCTGGCAAGCATTGATTTCTTCGACTCGGGGATATGCTGATTCCCAACCCCTGGAAGCCGACAGTCCAACTTGTGTTCCTCTTCTCAAAGACGGGGGGGGGGAGAGTGGTGTTTATGACCCGTCATTTGCTCTGAAAAGGATCTTGTTGCTGCGGTCTCAAAACACCAGAACCAGGGGGCATCCGCTAAAACTGAGGGTTGGGAGAGTTAAAACAGATAAAAGGAAGTACTTTTTTACCTAGCGGGTGGTTAATCTGTGGAACTCTTTGCCACAGGAGGTGGTGATGGCAATCAAAGTCTTGATGCCTTTAAAAGGGGATTGGACGGATTTCTGGAGGAAAGGTCCATCGTGGGCTATAGGCAATGATGGATTGTGCAACCTCCTTACAAAGGTGGTGGGCTACTTCAGAGTACTGGGTGCAAGGGAGTGGCAACAGGATGCAAGCATCTTGTTGTCTCGTGCCTCCCTGGGGTACCTGGTGGGCCGCTGTGAGATACAGGAAGCTGGACTAGATGGGCCTTTGGCCTGATCCAGCAGGGCTCTTCTTATGTTCTTATGTTCTTATGCGGTTACATAGATGGCTGCCTCTTCCAGACCTTGGTCCTTCTAACACGGTGTTGCCTGTAACGTCGGCAAGGTCTCTCCAAGGTTTCAGGCGGGAGTGTTTTTTTTTTTTTCCCTTTTATATCTTAAGGTACCAGGGATTGAGGGTGCAATCCTAACCAACCTACCGGGGTAAGGGCAATGCAGCTTCAAGGTAAGGGAGCAAATGTTCCCTTACCTGGATGAAACCTCCGTGACTACTGCTCCACTGCAGAATGCAGAACATGCCCCATTGGCACAGCTATATCAGTGCTGGAAAGTTTATTAGGATTGCGCTCTGAATCTGGTATCCTCTGCATGCTTTTAAGGTCCTTCACGAAGGCAGCCCAATCCTAAATCGGGCCAACATAGTTAGATTAGATCAGATTAGATTAGATAGAAATTTATTGGCCGTACATGAAATTCCACCATACATGGAATTTTACTCCAGCTCAAAAGCTCCCACAACGTACCTTAAAACTAATAATAATACAACAAAATATGCAATCACAATAACAAGGCCACACTAACTCTGGATTAATCCAAATCAGATCATCAACATGCACTCAATACCACATATAATCAATACCACACAATCAGCTATTCAATAAACCAAGAGCAAAAGGAAAAAAAAAACTGTTCTTGTGCCTGGTTGTTCTGTAAGGCCAGCATAACAGGGCTGTATCCTAAAGCCCATTAGGAGGCAGTAGCAGCAAAGTGCAGGCCAAGGGGAGATTCTCCCCTTACACCAGTGATGTCATGCAGGGGGAACGCAGGGGAACTCAGTTCCACTAGTTAAAATTAGGGCTGACTCCGCCCACTTCACTCTCCCTCCTCCCCCCTCCCAATTCCTCTGCAAAGAGCTTTTCTTCTTGGTTGGCCGGCACTCAGAGGGTTAAAGGGAGCGACTCCGGATTCCTAGGGGGGCGAAGGCAGTGATGTCATTCCGGGGGAACGGATCCTAATGGGCTCCGTGGCTGGTTCCGGGTTCCCGACAAATGCCAATCAAAAGTGAGTTCCTGTTCCTAAATCATTTGAATGACAACTCTGCCTTACACCCCCGTAAGCCCCAGTCAACCAAATGGGGCTGCTCGGATCTGCGCCTGCTGTGGCCAGGAGTGGCCAAAATTGGGGCCGCCGAGGCTGCTGGGGATGGGTTTTAGGGTTTGGCACTACGGCCGTCCTCCGTCCACTGCACCCCCAGAACGCCTCTGGAATGCCCTCGGCAAGGCCCTGTGCTGACTGTGTGCCGCCGACACTCGACTGGCACAAGGCCAGCACTCTTGGCAGTCGTGGCAGCGCCCGAGTGATGGCCCTGCTCCTTGAACCAGTCCAGTGCTGAACCATCAACACTGATGCGCTTGATGGCACGTTTGCTAAGTGGGCAAGAGGCACTTTTTCAAGTGGTGTCCTCTTATATTTAGCAGGGGGAGAGCAATTGTCCCTCTTCACCCCAGCACAGTGTCTTTCTCGTGGCTGTTGCTGGTGGTGTTCTCCATCCTTTTAGATGGTGAGCCCTTTTGGGACAGGGAGCCATTTAACTTTAATATTATTTTTTGCCTGTAAACCGCTTTGTGAACTTCGTGTTGAAAAGCGGTATATAAATACTAATGATTGATTGATTGATTTGCGACAGCGTTCGTCCTGTGCAAGAGCATAGCGCCGGTGCAACAGGAGTATAGGATTGCGCTCTGAAGCTATGCCCCCACCAGTTGCATAGATCAGGCCTCTGGCACCCAAGGATACATACATTTTTGGTACTTCCAAATACATCCCCTCCCAAAAGTGCCTTTCTAAGGCCTCCAGGAGTTTTCGCCCTCACGGCATGATACCTGGGGCAATGTAACCCCTGCCCCCTTAGCTATGCCACTGGGCCCCAGCCCATTGTCTGCATCCCTTGACCAAAGCAGAGCCAGGCACCAGTCTACAAATCTTTTTTTCCCTTCTGAAAGCATGCCAGAAAGAGACACGTTTGTATGCTTCTGAAGCAGAAACTATTTGTGTGTGGCTGCAGATAAATGTCCTGAACAAGCAACAGGTTTGAGAAAATGATTGCAGGAGGGTGCATGAAACAAGGATGCACCTGAATGCACCACATGCTAAGCGGTAGGGTGATGGCATGCAATCATGGGGGAATATATGCTCACCACGGGGGAATTGTGTTATGCTGTTCTACCTGTTCAGGCCTGGCCTAGCCACGCACTCAGGTCATGCTCCGCTTCTGAAGCAAAGTCGGTCTACTTGCTGTTGCCAAAGTGTCCCGAAGTTTTCTGAGCATGATGCACGGATCAATTTGATTGCAGATGGCGTGATGTGCCACAGTGATTCTGATCTGAATGACTGCGTATGTTGCTATTCAACTACATATCCATTTGCAGGCAGTAGCGTAGCTGGGGCTGAGTGGCACAAATGCTTTATCATTTAAGGCGCAATCCTAACCTGGAGAGAGGCTGGCACAAGTGACTTGAGCTGGCCCAGGAGTGTTGCAAACGTGCCGTAAAGTGCATTTGCAACACTCTCGGAGTCTGGGAGGCTGGTCCATGGACCTCCCTGACTCTGAGAGTGTTGTCAACACGCTTGATGGTACATTTGCAAAACTCCTGGGCCAGCTCAAGTCACTTGTGCTAGCCTCTCTCCAGGTTAGGATTACACCCTTATTTATTTATTAAATTCCACCACCACCATGGGATGATCATTTTTGGTGTTGATGATCAGAACTGGGCAGGGCTGGCCCATTATGAGGTCAACTGAAGCTATTGCATCAGGCAGCAGATTAGTGGCAGGCACTGCTCTCCGCCCACCTATTTGGCTCCACAATTCCTGCTCCTTCCACTCCCTGGATGGGAAGAAATGGGCAAGAAGCAAGCAAAAATGTGGAGGGGACTGGTGGTGGCCTCCACTTATCCTTCGTAGGCCCATGAGTAGATCCATCAATGGCCCGCACCCTTACCACAAGGGGACACATTTCCCCTTCTCCCAAGGTGCCTCTGGAGCATGCCTGGCATGGGTAGGATACAGCATAGGACTGGGCTGTTAATTAATTTGATTTTGTTATGGGTGTGTGTGTTAAATGTTCCTGTTTGATGATGTCACTCCCAGCCATGACATCACTTCCAGGGTAATGACATAACTTCCGGTGGGTCCCAACAGAGTGCCTTCCTAAAACATGGGTCCTGGCCAGTAATGGAATCTAAATGATTTAGCAACAGGTACTCACTTTTGATTGGCACTTGTGTCGGGGCCTGCCCACCGGAAGTGAGGTCATAGCCGGAACCCAGGAACTGCCCCAGGAACCGCCGCGCCTCCTCTGTAGGCCATGCGGTGGCCCGGGAGAAGGCCCAGGAGTCCCAGGCCTTCCCCGGGGCTGCTGCGTGGGCTACCGATCCCCCCCCAGGAACCGCCGTGCCTCCTTGGGAGGGAGCCCCAAGCAGCCTACCTGCTCATGCTGCTGCTGCCGTCAGTCTCCCTCGCTCCGCTGCCTGCCTGCATGACTGCCTGCCTGGCTCTGAGAACGTGCAAGCAACTCAAACATTGCAGGCGGGGCGGAGCGGAGCGCCGACGGAGTCGACGAGTGGGCGGGCGAATGGGCGGGGCCAGCCCTAATCCTAGGAACAGGTACTCACGTACCCCCGTGTACCCGCTACATGACATGTCTGGTCCTGGCGCTAAAAGATTTGAGAACCAACGGGCTAGGAGGATTTCCTGTTACGGGCAGGGGGTTGGACTAGATGACCTTGTACAGCAGGTCCCTTTCAATGCTGATTCTATGCTTTTTACATTATGCAAATATTCAGTATTGTTACATCTGAATTCTTATTTCTCAGTTTTTAAAATTATGCCGTATGTCCAAATGTGTCGAACGTGTCGAAGACGTTAGGCATCTAACGTATCTAACGTATCTTCTCTCTCTCTCTCTCTCTCTCTCTCTCTCTCAATTCCAGGGCTATAAATCAGAGGCCATGGAGCTGGCATCCGGTGCCAGGAGCGCTCCTCAAGGCCCAGTAAGTTGAAACATTTTGCTGAATGGATTCGATTCTTTTTTTGGCTTCTTTGCATTCTTTTTGGTTTGCTGCTCTGAGGTCATCAATCAAATGCCAGCATTTGGTGCTGTTTACAACAAAAAACAAACACTTGACTTGAGATGAACCTCATACCTCTTGGAAATAACTGCATTAGAGTTTTCTAAGTGCTCCCAGTGGCTTGAGTGGACGGCATTTGCGGGCATGTGATTTCCTTGTCAAACGGTGGAAAAAGATTCGGAGTCACCGTGGCAAGAGTTTGTTAGGGAGTGCGGTAAATTCAATATGAGCAACTGCCGCATGTCGTGGTATTGATGCTCGCAAGATGGAGTGTGTCTGACTTCTGGGAAGAAGAGCAAGACATTCATGGAAAGCGGTGTGATATTGCCAGCTGATAGGTGGAATTTGTGTCTAAGCCAGTGGGGTGTGTAGTGCAACAATGATTCGGAATTTTTCTTCTTTGTTATTATGTGCATGATTCCTTTGTCTACGGTGGGCCTTCCTTATCCATGGCAGGTGCATAGCTAATGAAAGTGTAGCCCAGTGCAGACAGTCAAAATGTGACCCCAGAAGTGATGTCACAACGGGAAGTGATGTCACAGTTGCATTTTCATTTTCAGCTGTTTTGGCCATAACCTTTGGACAGAATAAAGTTTTTTTGTTACTCTGGTTTGTTTCATTGCATTCTGCATTACGTCACCTTTCAAATGATCTATAATGTGATGGTATTATTCATACATACCAAGTTTTCCCCCATTTTGGCTACTCATGTCAAGCTCAGCTTGTTGCCCTCCTAAAGCTTGTAGCCCGGTGCAATTGCACTCCATGCACTTCTTTAGCTACGCCCCTGATCCACAAGCTCAGCATCTGTGGATTTGAGCAACCGCAGATACCAAGATGAGGCACAGAAGGCCTCCCGGACACAACTGAGAGTCACTTTTGGTTCACGTCTGTGACTTCCGGTTGTGTCCATGAGGGGTTCCGAGGCCATGGAAGGACTGACTGGTCCTCAGCACAAATCCCTCTGAATGCACACCAGCAACGGCAACATCTGGATGCATTTTTGCTGACATGTTTTTTGCAAAGGCAACAGATGAAAAATGAGGACTGCACTTAGGGGAAAAATTGGGTTGAGAAAAATAGGAAATAAAATGCCTGGAAATGCAAACGTGTGTGTGTGTGTGTGTGTGTGTGTGTGTGTGTGTGCGTGCGTGCGTGCGTGCGTGTGTGCGTTGCATGTTTCATACAACTTGGTTAGAAAGAAAAGAGAATTCAGTATGTCTTGTTTCTTGTGCTGCCTTGTGGAAAGGATAGTTTTGCTTCGATGTGATGGTTTGCTCATGGGAAGAGGGATTCGTCCATTGCCAATCATGGACCTGCCACTATGACTGGATGGGGGGCACACACCCGGGTGTAGCACTCCTGTTGCAGGAGGAGTGTGGTGACGAGGTGCCTCGCCTTGCTGAGAGGTGAGTTGTTCTGGGCCCCCCACCCCCCCCAACCCTTGTTTTGGTCTGAAATGGGGCCTGGCATGGGGGGTGGTGGAGCAGGGCTGTGCAAGGGGGCGGGGAAACAGTGAAGGGGGAAGACCACCTCCTTCTCTGTCTCTGGATGACCCATTGGCCATTCATTGCCGAAGAAGGATGGATACAGGTTATGATTCTAATGAGTGTCTACTTAGCAGGGCATTCCTGGAACTAGTCGGTGAGCTGGCTTCATTATTGCATAGCTCTGATTGCAGCTAGCCTCAGTGCTGAAAGGACCGGCCGCTCGTGTTCAGTTTTTGGGACAGGGGAGAGGTGGGGTAGAATTAGATGCAGGGGAGAATTGGGCCCATGTGGCGTGGTGGTGGCTGGAACCCAGCAGTGCTTTCTACCACTGCAGCAAAATAGCCAGCAGAGACTCAAGGAGTCCCATTGCAGGGCCAGGGCTCTCCCCCAAGGAGACTCCAGTGGATGTCACGGATCTTGCAGGATGCAGCAGTAGCCACTTTGCTACTACTGCTCCAATAGGACCTGGGCGGCTCAGGATTGGGCTGCCCATCATCTACAGGGTGAAGAATTGGATGCCGGTGTATATTCACCCTGACCTTAGTGTTAATTGGTACCATTTGTCTGATGGATACCGGGGGTAAGATATTTTTGGTTCCAGGATGAAGGAATGTGTTGTCCTCTTATGTCATTGCTAACCCTTTATACTACAGCCTTTCTTTCTGGCTGCTAGATAAAAGTTTCAGCCACATCAATCAAGCACATTTCACTGGCCAATGCTAACCAAACACACAGTATGACATCATCATCATCATCATCAACATCATCATCATCATCAAGAATACTTATACAACTCTTTTCAACCAGATTAATTCAAACAGGGGTGTAGCTAAAGAAGTGCAGGGGGGGTGCAATTACACCAGGCAACAAGCTTTAGGGGGACAACAAGCTGAGCTTGATACTAGTGGCCAAAATTGTGAAAACCTTGGTAAGTACGAATAATAACATCATGTTATATATCATTTGAAAGATAATTCAGTGCTGAATACAATGAAACAAACCATATTAGAATATAATAATAATAATAATAATAATAATAATAATAATAATACATTTATTTATATACCGCCTTTCTTAAGATCACTAGATTCCTCTAATGATTGAACTCAAGGCGGTTTACATAGGCAGACTTTCTCACAAACCCGAAGGTTTTTACAATTTTACAGAATGTTCTATCTTCCAAGAACAACACTCCTACAGATCTTTCTTTCTGGATTTAGCCTTCTTTCTTTAGCCACCCGTCTGTCGTCTGCTGGCTGATGAGGCTTCCCTGCTGCCACCAGAGATGCAGCTGATTTCAGCACACTCCTCCTCCCACGAGGCAGCTGAAACTCAGCTTGTAATCAGCCGCAGTTTCCAAGGTCTGCTGCTCGCAGAGACTTCCAGCAGTCCCGAGCTCACGACCTTGAGATCTTCAGGTGTTATCTTCGGGCAAATGGAGGCATTAACCCTCTCAGCTAAATCTTCTGCCCAAATATCTGTATTCTATCAAATATCTGTATTCTATCAAACGTTATGACCAACCCCCCCCAAGAAAATGAAAATACAAATGTGGTGTCACTTCCAGGGCATCATTTTTATCTCTGCACCAGGTTACACTTTCATTAGCTACACCAGTGGTTCACAAAGTGGTTTCCATAATAGCATCAATCAGTAAATGGGCGGGCCTTCTTAGTGACGTAGGCAAGTTTGGTACCTATGCAATTATCTCTAACTTTTAAATAGGAGACAAGAAAGCTGCAGCACTTTTAAAAGGAGAGGAAGGGGGCAAGAAAAAGAATGGGAAAGAAGGGAGGAGGGAGTCAGTGACATCAAGCAGACATTTTGGCAGTTTGTTGCTGGGAAAGAGATGATGTACCGAAGACACTCATTTTTCTGATGTTTCCAGATGATGCAGTAGCAAGGCGAGAACAAAAGAGAAAAATCGACATGTAGCATGTGTGGAATGCTGAAGTGTCATTTTCCAATTAGGAAGTTGTTTGGAAATGGGGTTCATGAAGTGTGATCTGGCTGTCTTTAAAACATAGACGAGCTTGCTATGGGTGCACTTGCTGCTGTTCGATTCGGAATTGGCGCCGTCATTATGAGCTTATTTGATACGCGTTCTTTCATTGTCCAAGGAGTATCTCCAAGCTTGTCATCTTGGTCCATGTGGCCACCTAGGAGTGGTAGTCCCCAGAACTAGCTGCAGCAGAATAGCATGGGCAGCCCAATCCTAAACCGCCCGGCTCCCATAGGAAAAGGGTGCCAAAATGGCTACTGCTGCATCCAACAGGAGCCGAGACAGCCATCAGAGGCTCCTCAGGGGAAGGGCACAGAATTCACACTGTAAATAATTTCACAGCCTGGATATGAAGATTCAGTTCAATGTACTTAAATATCCGAAGCTTGAGTTGAGCCCATTCTCAATGCAAAGTGAGTTCATTGAGTGCAAAGTGAGTCTCACCTCGCAGTAAAGGAGACTGTTGGGCAGTTTTAGAACTAGATGGATTTACAGAGTGCGGCTGAGCAGGAGAAAATAATGTGATTCTCTCTGACTCAGACCTGCTCTGTTTCCCGTCTGGCTTTGAATGAAATTACTCGAACCTTCGTCATTACTCGAAGCACAACTTCTGCATTGTCTTGGTGCTCCCTAAAGTGTGATATTGGTCTGTCTGAAAGAGACAAAAAAATGAGTTGATTTAGGGGGGGGGGCTTTGAGACTGTCATCTTGAAAGGCAGGTCAGGGGTGCTGTCCAGTGGCCCCAAATGGGAGAATTTACTTTGCTTCCAAGGACAGCAAATGCCGCTAAGGACGTCAGTTGTGAAAGGGAGTGGAGCTGGTCAAGCTTCAAAAATAAGTGTGCAGAGGAAAAACAGTCATACCTGTTTCTGAGGTCCCAAGTCCCGTGCCGTTAGGATCGCAGACACGCATAAGAAGACCCACAAGGAGGATGGAGATTTCTGGATATTTGCGGTACTGTAGAGCTTTTAAACTTTGCTCCTAGGGCAGGTGTGTCAAACATAAGGCCTGCAGGATGGATGTGGCCCCCAGAAGTTCTTTAAGTGCCCCCCCCATGTTAATTAGGCTCTCCCAGCACTGCTCTCCCAGCAGCACCACTTCTGCTGAGACTCTGGGATTGAGAGGCGGAAGGAGGTCTCAGCAGGGAATGCCATGTGTTAAGGGGGCATACCAGGAAGGATGAAAGAAGATAACACTGGCAAAATGTTGGGAGAGCCCAATTATTGTATGGGCTGCCCTTTCAGCAGCACTGCTTCTTGGACCACTTCTCACCTGTTGAGGTGCAAAGTGACACAGCAGAAGAGGCAGCCCTGCTGAAAGGGCAGCCCACGTGGTAATTGGGCTCTGTATTGGAAAAGGCAGGAGATACCCCAAGAGGAGTGAGGGAATGGTATAAGCAATGGCCCCTTGTCCAGGGATTATGGGGTTAGTCCCAGAACTCAAGCCTCAGGAGCACAGATGAGGCTGATGAGGCCAGCACAGGTGCAGATGGGCATGGCTGATGTTAGAGTCTGCCCAGCAACAGACATGGATTGGCCGGCCTCAGTATAAAGCTGGAGGCAGCAGAGGGAGAAAGGGATCTGGGATGAGGACCTGGGAAGGTCCTGGAGGAAGGCACCAGGTAGGTGCTGGATGGCTGGACTGCTGGCAGTGTGCTGGATGGATGGACTGGCTGAAAGACTGGCTAGAGGAAGGACTGCCTAAGGATGCGATTTGGCGGAACAGGCTCTCCCATATCTTCAGAATCCAATCAGGATTTGCACGTTTTCTCTTCCGTCATTTGCAGCTATGTGAGAAGAAAGTGCTGGTTTCTGGCCTTCATCCACTTAATGACATCACTTCCTGCTTAACAAGGTTACTCCTGGTCCTCAGCAGGAGCCATGAATGCTGTTGGCTCACTGCGTGAAATGAGTTTGACAATCCTGTCTTGGGGAGTTTATGAGCAGGGGAGAGGGGGAAGTCTGGATTACTAGAGAGGAATAACGGGAGCACACCTGCCTGCCCTGAAAACACCAAGGCGATTCAGAGGAAAGGACTTTCCGTTTCGACATGAATACAAGGAACCATTTTGACCATTTGGGTTTGTGAAGATGGAAGGGCAGGGGGGGGAGAGAGAGAGAGAGAGAGAGAGAGAGAGAGAGAGAGAGAGAGAGAGGTGATGAATGCTGAGGGCTCCCACTCACTCCCTTCTGGTTCACAGTGTATACCAGGATGGATTTACTGTGAAGTAAAACCCCATAGAGTGGGCTTACTCTTCTTCTTGGGCTTACTCCCAAGAAGATGCACAGACAGTCACATTTTGTGAATGACAACTAAATTATATGGGAAGGCTGAATAATGAGGCAGCTTTCAAACCGGCTTGAGCATCTTTTTGGAGTGGACGTGTGGACGCGAGAGCTGCCGCATGGCTCGGATGACTTCTCTGGAGCAGCTGCTCCCACTTGCGCCTAGGGCCATGATCCTAGCCACAACCCCCAGAAGTGGGGTCTTCCTGGACGTAGCACAACCCGGAGGTAGTAGCGGTTCTGTGATGATGTCACAACCAATTATTTCTGGGTCGCGGGCACTTGCTCGTGGAAAATAAGCAAAACAAACAAACAAACAAACAAAAAAACCACCAGCAGTTGACAGCTCCAAGTGCTGTGTGTGTGTGTGTGTGTGTGTGTGTGTGTGTGTGTGTGTGTGTGTG
>JAJKFI010038836.1:17013-30740 GCA_029204185.1 Lerista edwardsae | reverse complement strand
TCTCTCTCTCTCTCTCTCTCTCTCTCTCTCTCTCTCTCTCTCTCTCTCTCTCTCTCTCTCTCTCTCTCTGCATCTGTGTACAGACATTCCTTCTACACCACTTTAAATCTAAAAGTGCTGTAAAATGTTTACTGTAAATATTGTTTGTCATGTAGTGCTACAAATTCTTCAACTGGTACAACTTATATCACTGCATGTTTGCATACTTCCCAGTCATGAGAACATGGAAGAGGATGTCCTTTGTCTACACAAATGTATTGTATATTGTATAAAACAAGATGTATTTATGTTCAAAGTATTTATTTCTCAAATAAAAATACCAAGTTACTCAGGGCGCAATCCTAACCTGGAGTTAGGCTGGCACAGTTAGGCCACCATACAGCACATTTGGACCATCTCGAATCAGGGAGGAAGACGCACATCTGTGTGCCGGCCTCTCTGACTCTGAGAGTGGTCCAAACATACTTTATGGTCTCCCTTATGCCAGACAAACTTTGCTGGCCTAACTCCAGGTTAGGATTGCAGTCTCAGAATTCTAAAATCTATATACAGTTTAAAATCATAATCAAAATAAAGAAAATGCACTACCAAATAGCTGCAGATGCAAAAGTTTATAATTAATTGATTAATCCATCAGTGAGAGAGAGAGAGAGAGAGCACCAAGCCAGAACTGTAGCCAGAGGTTAGTATGGCAGGCACTGCAATGCACTGTGTAAGCGCCCCCCCCCCCTCGGGGTCAGAGCCATTCTGGGCAGTGACAGCAGCACTCCAAATTTGGCCAGCACAAGCCAAGTTTGGCCAGCACAAGGGCCACCATCAAGCGCATTTGGATCACTCTCAGAGTCAGGGAGGATGGCTCACTTCTGTGTGCTGGCCTCTCTGACGCCGAGAGTGGTCCAAACATACTTTACGGTGGCCCAACTGTGCTGGCCTAACTTGGCTGGCTTAGTTTATGTCGGCCTAACTCAGTTTAGGATTGCGCCCTAAGAATCCTTCAAAGGCAGCTCCAAGTATCAATTGCAACCTGATGTCAGGTGGGTTGCGGAAAGCTGGGAGCAGCCATCTTGGAAGCTGCAAACCATACTCTTGTTATATTCCTTTTGTGAATGTTGACAGTTTGAATTTTCAAGTGAGGATTTTTTTAAATTTTTAAATTCAAAATATGTTTGGACCACTCTCAGAGTCAGAGCGGCCAGCACACAGATGTGCGCCATCCTCCCTGGTTCTGAGAGTGGTCCAAATGCTCTTTACGGTGGCCCATGTGCCAGCCAAACTTTGCTGGCCTGTGTGGCCTAACTCTAGATTAGGATTTCACCCTCAAAAGGATGCTGTGGTTGATGGTACTAAAAATTACTGAGAAGAACTGGAGGGATTCATATCCCAATGGAGGTCATCTATTGTAATAACCAGGGCAATCTCAGTCCTGAAACCAAGTTCATTTGGTTTTTTGGGGTGTAACGTATAACATCTCTTTTTTAGATTTGATTGTAGTTTTATAGAAAAAAAATTAAAGGAAATTTTAAGATTGATTAAGTTTACATGTGAGTAGCCCTATTCATATATGGAATCATGCTTTCCAAACACAGTATACTAGAGTCCCTATATTGAACTTTAAAAATTCAAGTTTCTTGCTTGTTCCTGTGTTTCAAGCAGATCGTTACAGTGTCCCAACTGAAATACTAGATTCACTGTGGTGAGAAGTCTTCAGGATATCTTGTGGTGGTCCGTATATTTATTTATACAAGTGAACCTATATTTCCTTTTTTGGGAAGAACAGGCTGGGAAATAGCAAAACTAGCTGCAGATAAATACAGGACCAGTATATGTTAGAAAGAAGCCAGAGACAACAAATCGTCGACATTATTTGAATAGTGCTGCCTTGTGTATTCTGAAATGCGTTACAGTGGATGATTTATCCAGGTTTGGTGTCGGTTTCGATGCCTTGCACATACCTTTTGACTGCACCATCATTGTGGAAGGGACAAGGACAGGATTACTTGCTGCCCAGTGTAGACATTTTCTTTTGGGAAACTAGTTACAGCATGTGCTCTTTTTACAACACTACGAATATCCTCTATGTATATGATAGTGTAAAGATACAAACCCGCTACAAATTGGTGCTCTCCGAACTGGGTTCAGGTGCAGTCCTAAAGTATTATTGACACAAACTATAGGTAGGAGTGTGGTTTTTTGGTAACATTTTTTCCAAAATTTCTTGGTTTTAAAATAGCAAACCGCAGTGTTATGCGTTTTTATTCTACGTTCTCAATCCAAGTTCTCATTTTTATTCATTTTAAATGCTTTAAAAGTGTGCTAGGTAAATAATATAGGTGATATAGTGTCAGCAGATGCAGTCACAGTATTATTTCTGATTGGAAATGCAGTCTGTTTTAATTTTGGGACAATATCTTAAACACCAACATGCGGTGTGTTGTGTTTTTATTCAGATACTTTAACACCCAAAAAGCGGTTTTCAACAAAAAAAAATCCACCCCAGATATAGGTTCAGCTCATCTTCTTCCCCACCCACCCACCCAAAATAGAAAGGAATTTTGCTGCATCTGTTCCATTCTTCTAGTTCTATATATTGGCTTGTTCACAAACTGGTTAGAACAAGCTGGATTTCTTAGGTTCACTTGCATCAGCAATCCTGGATTGTGTTAAACCAGGAAGTAAAGCAGCACATTTTCCCCCTAATGTGAAAAGAGGAGGGCGGAGCACATAAGCCTGAGGCTCACAGTTGTGAGGCTACACCATGGCATAACAAAAGAGTTTCTTTTAATGTTACTGCTGGAAAAATCCTTCAGCATGCAGCAGCCTGTGTGTAAGTAAAAAAAAAAAAAAGTGCATGCTTGGGTACCTGCTTGAAAGTAGTGGATGGTTGAACGCATGGCTATAAACAAGTAGAGACAGTGTATTAAATCTTTTGGGAGATCCAGGGCACAATCCTAGTTAGGCCAGCATAAGCTAAGTTTGGCCAGCACAAAGGACACCGTAAAATATGTTTGGACCACTCTCGGCGTCAGAGAGGCCAGCACACAGAAGTGAGCCATCCTCCCTGACTCTGAGAGTAGTCCAAAAACTCTTTATGGTGGCCCTTGTGCTGACCAAACTTAGGTTAGGAGTTAGGCCGGCTTAGTTTATGCCGGCCTAACTCCAGTTTAGGATTGCGCTCCCAGTCTCTAAACTGGCCAAATGGAAGTTTAAAGCCTCTAATTGTGCTCATTTCTATACATGAATTCTTAGAGCTAGGTATATTCCACTTTAATTCATTTCTCTGTTGAAACACATCAGTATTGGTAAAATATATCACTTGCGTGTATCTAGGCTTGAGGTCATGGTGGGACCCAGTGTAAGTGCCAGTTGTGAAACAGACATACCGATCTGGACACTGGGAATTCATTATCCGCAGATCTACCATACATAAAATAAATGAGCTATAAATTGCCTCCCCATCTTCTCATGCATGCCAGCATAGTCAAGTTTGCAACTGTCATAAAGCATGACATGTTCCACCAGCATAATGCGTAAGTAGGATGGGGCTGTAACTGAGCTTGGGCATGTAACAAAAAGAGTGGCATGTTCTTCCCCTCTTTGACCTCCCTCCATTTCCCTTCTTTCCCTTTGTCTCCTCTGTGTCCTATCGTAAGTGCACTGGGTTAGGGAGCTGCCTTAACCTTCTTTGTGCATGTCTTTTCATGTACACGTACGGTGCAATGAAAATAATAATATAAGGGATTGTAGCCTAACTTTTGTGGAGTGCTGCTATGATGCTGGAAAGAACTTCTGGGAATAGGAAGAATGTTGCGCTCGCAGAACATCTCCTCCTGTTCGTTCCAGAACGTCTTTTTGTTTGCTTGCTTTTAAGCAAGGAAATGCCCAGAACTGTTTACATAGGAAAAAAGGTTCTCAGGAGGTATTTGTCCTGTCCTGAACTTATTTGATTCTCTAGGAATAGTGGTTCTTTCCACAAGTGTTTATTTTTAGGGGGTTGTAGGAGCAAGAGTCTGTGGATCCTGCCTTCAGCCTTCATTTGATTAATTTTGAGGGTGAAAAATAGATTTTTGTGCCCCGCATACTATTGAAGTCCTTGTTTTGTGCTGCCAGCCTTGGATATTCCTTCCTCCACTAGGGATAAAACTGCTAAACCATGAATGACTGCTAGGGAGTCGTGCAAACTAATTATATGCTTTGGATCCAAAGCTAAGTTTAAAGTCCTTTTTAACCCACATGATATAATTCTAGCCATTGCCATGGCTGGAACTGACTCTTAAATAATGTCATCTTGTCTGTCCTGTTTACATTTGAGTATTTGCACTGAAGTCTTTGGTTTGGTGTGTATTTCCTGGTGTGTGGGAAGTTCATACAAAGACTCTGTAAACAGACATAATGATAGAAAAGAACCAGGGGCCTAATTTAACCAGAGACCTAATTTCCTTTAACATATTAGACTTCCACAATTATATATAAATTGTATCCTCATTTATCTCCATTCCCTGGAAATGACGTCAGGTGTTTGGATAAATGAGAATGTGACAGTTTAATATGGAACCAGCCAGCATTTTTCAAGTTACTTGATCTCCTCTCCTAAACGCTAAACCAGTAGTCTTCAAAGTGTGGGTTGGGACCCACTAGGTGGATTGTGAGCCAATTTCAGGTGGGTCGCAAAGCACCTAGGGCAGCCATCTTTGAAAATATAGGAAGATGGGATGCTGGAAAGGGCTGTGTGGTTGTTTTGCTTGTGCCAAGGTTATAAATAGGCTTTTTCTTTCTGATTCAATTTGCCTTTGGAAAATGGCTGAGGGCACAATCCTAACCAATGTTTCAGCACCAGGGTAAGGGCAAAGGAGCTCTAAGGTAAGGGCACGAACATTTGCCTACCTTGAGCTACAGCTCCTCTGCTACAGCTCCTCTGCAGGATGCAGCACATGCCCTATTGGCACAGCTATGTCAGTGCTGGAAATTTGGTTAGGATTGCACCCTGGGAAATAACCCAACTTATTTCTGCATTCTCAGGAAAGCAGCAGGCTCTGGTGTCACATAGACAGCACTTCCAGCCATGACATCACTTCTGGTGTGTCCCAAACAGATTGTCATTCTAAAAAGTGAGTCCCAGTGCTAAAAGGTTTGAGAACCACTGCTCTAAACCTTTTGTTTCCCCCTTACCGAATTCAGTGTTTATTGAGACAGACGTCTTTGTGCTGATGGTCCACAGGTGTGCCGCAGGTGTTTGGGAGATGGTCGAATGTTACTAGGGCCATTGGAGGATGGCCACACAATTGTGGTGTGTCTTGTCAATTGTCAAAAAGCTGATGGTGTGCCTTGAAAATGTTAGCGCCTTCTTAGTGTGCCATGAGATGCAAAAGGCTGAAAATTGCTGGCCTGAATGATGCTCGCAAAAAAATGCTGTCAGAAAGGTCTGATTTATCCTCACATTGCAGGGCAGCTTCAGACACGCACTGAGCATAAAGCAAAGCCTTTGGTAGGTTGAGGTCCTGCTGAATCTCGTCGTAATTAGCAAGTCTGCAAATGTTGGAGGCGTAAAGCATATCCATTTTCACTGAAAAGGTTATTTTGGCAAGTCACGGCAGTTTGATTTTTATTCTGCACTTTGGATAAAGAGACTGAACTGGGTGGGCTTCCTAGAGTTTCAGGTGTTGTAGCCCAGGGGGCCAGAAAGAGTGAGTGCTGCTCAGAAACCTTATCCTGTTGGTAGTCTGTCCTCTTCCAGGCTTTACGGGTCTGCCGAATAGAATAATAATTTTAAAAAGAAGGTGATGTTTCTCACTGTATCAGACATAGTGCTGGGTGAGGACACTTTGCTCCAATCCATGCTAATTAATGTGCCAAATCTGCATCGTGTAAAATCTTACAGCAGTGAAGGTGCTGAGCTTGGATGATGGCTTGGAATGGTTAATGGCTCGGAAAGATAAAACAGTGTGCAGCCAACCTCTGTGAAGGATGGGCAGGTTTGTCTGGGATTTGCCTGGGGGTGCCAGAAGCATTGAGGCTGAAAGAGCCTGGAATGCCTTACAGCAGTGTTTCTCAAACTGTGGGTCGGGACCCACTTGGTGGGTCGGGACCCACTTGGTGGGTCGCAACCTGATGTCATGTGGGTCACAGAAAGCTGGGAGCAGCCATCTTGGAAACTGAAGACCTTACTCTTGTTATATTCCTTTTGTGAGTGCTAACAGTTTGAATTTTCAAATGAGGGTTTTTTTGTTTTTTTTTAATGTTTTTAGTTCACTGCCTTTACATAATACAGTATTTTGTCCTAATCTTGCTTTCTGTCAGGGATGTTTCATGCTTGTACAGTTGCTGCAGTCCAAGAATGGCAGTTCGTATTGCAGGAATGTCATTTTTATTATGTCACAATGACAGCACTTCCTACTTGATCATGTCACTTCCTGCCACATCACTTATAGGTTAATGACATCACTTCCGGTGGGTCCCAACATGAGTGCCATTCTAAAAAGTGTGTCCCAGTCTAAAAGGTTTGAATACCGTTGCCTTAAGGGGAAGGACAGAGGAGGCTAATTAGAGAAGTGCACAAGAGCTGATGGGACTGTATGCCACGGGGGAAGGGCGGAAGAAGAGTGTTAGGATAGTCAAGAAACAGGGTAGGCAAAAGAAGTGCAACAGTGTCCCAAAACCTGGGACCTGGAGAAACTAGGAGGTGGTGGAGACTCAAGCTGAAGGAGGAACCAAGATAAGATAAAAAGTAGGAATGAGGCAAAGCTACATAGAGCCAGTCCTCGTTACCTGCTAGGGTTGTGTTCCTGGAAATCCTCGTGGATAGCAATCGCAGCATGGTCACTGTTCCCTAATGGCTCTGTAACATTGACATCCCTAACCAGGTCCTGGGTGTTACACAGTATTATATCCAGAGTTGCCTGTCCTCTGGTGGGCTCCATGACAAGTTGCTCCAAGGCACAATCATTTAGCATGTCAAGAAACCCTGTCTCCCCTTCTTGACTGGGACACGAATTGATCCAGTCGATATGGGGATAATTAAAATTCCCCATGACCACAACCCTGCCCCTCTTTGATGCCTCCCTAATTAGTTTCCTCATCTCAAGGTCCCTTTCAGGTTTTTGATCTGGGGGGCGATAACACCCACCCACTGTTACATCACTCCTTGGACCTAATAGTTTAACCCACAATGCTTCTGTGGTGGAGTGAGACCCACCTTCAACCTCTATGCTTCTGGAATCTATCCTTTCTTTGACATAGATGGCCGCCCCACCTCCAACACGCCCTTCCCTGTCCCTCCTGTAGAGTTTATAACCTGGGATTGCGGTATCCCACTGGTTCTCCGCATTCCACCAGGTTTCTGTTATGCCCACTATGTCAATATTCTCCTTAGCCACTGAATATTCCAATTCTCCCATCTTTGCTCAAAGACGCCAAGCATTAGTATAAAAGCACTTATATATGGGGTCCCCAAAGAAGGACTGCTTGTTTCCACCTTTAGCTCTACAGTCTTTTGTTCTACTGAACTCACTGTCACTTCCCATCATGGTTCTACTCCTAATTACTACTCTATCATTACCTTGCTCTTCTGCCACCTCGCCACCCTAATTCTCTAAGGTTGAGGAGTCCCGAACCGGATGCCACTCGACTCCTGTCGGCTTCTCCCCGGGGTTTAGTTTAAAAGCTGCTCTGCTACCTTTTTAATATTACACGCCAGCAGTCTGGTTCCATTTTGGTTCAAGTGCAGCTCATCCTTCTTGTACAGGCTTGGCTTGCCCCAAAACGCTCCCCAGTGCCTAATAAATCTAAACCTCTCCTCCTGACACCACCCGGATTAGATTAGACTTCTAATCTCCACCTGCCTACCTGGCCCTGCGCGTGGAACAGGCAGCACTTCTGAGTACGCTACCTTTGGGGTCCTGGTTTTCAGCTTCCTCCCTAACAACCTAAATTTGGCGTCCAGGACTGCCCGGCTACATTTCCCACGTTGTTGGTGCCAACATGCACCACAACTGCTACCTCCTCCCCAGCACTCTCTACCAACCTATCTAGACGAGACGTGATGTCCACAACCTTCGTACCAGGCAGGCATGTCACCATGCGGTCCTCACATCCGTCACAGACACCCCTCTCCGTATTCCTAATTATAGAATTTCCCACTACAAGAAGCCCCAAACCTCCCTCCCGCCAAGGAGTATCCTTAGTGTGACTAGCTATGGGCCCATCACCTGAAGAAGAGGGGGATTGTTTCCCTCTTTTCCAGAGTGACGTCCTCCAGCCCTGAGACTTCCTACCCCAGCAGCAGAGGAGCTGTCCCTCCAAGGGTGGGACGAAGCCTGCAAGTCCCCAGAAGTCTCACCATGGTCCCTCTCTACCTGCCTTTGCTTCTCCAGGTCTGCAACCGAGGACTCTAGGGAGCAGACTCGTTCCTTGAGTGCTTGGAGCTCCTTGCAGCAAGGACACACCCACGACTTATGCCCCAGAGGCATATAGGCATACATGTGGCACTCAGTGCCAAACACTGGATAGCCCCCACCCCGCTGCTGGCTGTCTGCCTGCATAGCTATATTAGATGTGGGAATTGGCTGCTCCTCTTCTCACAGAAGCTGAAGGGCAGTGTTTTGGGGTCCTGGCTTACTCACTCTGCTGCTGAACTCGCACAGCTGCTCAACTCGCCTACCTGGCGCTTGGTCCGAGGCACTTAGTTCCAGAAGGACGCACTCACAGCTCGTGAGATCACAAGGTGGAAAGGCCTGGCCTAGACCCTGAAGGGGGGGGGGAAGGTTGCCAGTTGCAGGTTCTATTGCAACGGCAACATTGTGAGTTGGAAACCCTCAGGGGCAACAAAGACCATGAAGCTGGGGAGTGGGGATGTTCACCAGCCAAGTCTCTGTCCACAGGCTTCTAGTTATTTATTGAATATGGAATTAATTAAGACATCTGTGTCCTGCGTTAAGAGGAAATGGAGGGCTGAATATTTACTTGCAACAGAGCCTGTGACAAAAGACCATTTTCTGCAAGGCCCCAATAAAGACCTTTAATGTACGTGCATTAGGCAGGAAAGAAATATTTTGCCTTGTCTGCCTTTAAAAAGGTTTCCCTCCCCCCTTCATTCCTGATTTCTGTATCCATTCCACTGAGCAGTTCTAGAGTTCCTTAGAACGGACTCCTGAATGGTCCCGGCCATTCAGTCAGTAGAAAATTCAACAAGCAGAAGATTGCCCCAATCCTTGGCCCAGAGAGCAGTAGTTTCAGGTAGGCCACCTCTCCATTTTCTGCATAAACCTTTGTATTCTTCTGACTCTTAGGGTGCAACCCTAACCTGGAGTTAGGCCGGCACATTTAGGCCAGCAAAGTTTGGCCGGCACCAGTGCCAACGTACAGCGTATTTGGACCACTCTCGGACTCAGGGAGGATGGGTCATGTCTGTGTGCTGGCCTCTCTGACTCCGAGAGTGGTCCAGACATGCTTTATGGTGGCCCTTGTGCCGACCAAACTTTGCTGGCCTAACTGCCAGTCTAACTCCAGGAAGGATTGCACCCTTAATTAAAATGGATTTTTTAAAACTTTAAAGGCTTCCTTTCACAAATAAAATTGCCCTGTGGTTGCAAAGGTGAAAAGGATAGTTGCCTTCAGACAGTGATGTCATGCAGGGGGTACGCGGGGGTACGCGAGTACCCGTTTCTAGGATTACAGCTGGCCCCGCCCATTCGCCCGCCCACTCGCTGACTCCGCCCTCTGCAACGTTTGAATTTCCTGCATGTTTGAGTTGCCTGCATGTTCTCAGAGCCAGGCAGGCAGGCAGGCAGCGAGCGGAGCCTTTCCTTTCCTTGCCACTGAAAAATGAGTTGCTCTGGGGTTTTATCATGATGCCAGGCCTCCTTCACATGTTCTGGGGGTGCTGTGGAATACTGTTGCAACTGTTGGGTCAGTTTAAAATCATCTGAGGCCTCCAAAAGGGCTTTTTCCATGTCACTTCCTGCCACGACATCACTTCTGGCTTATGACGTCACTTCCGGTGGGCGGGTCCCGACACGTGCCAATCAAAAGTGAGTACCTGTTCTTAAATCATTTAGATGACACCACTGGCTTCAGACTTTGGCCAGAGAAATGAGGTGGCCGTGAGGTTGTGACCTCTCCCCCCCCCCCCAGTAAGAAATTGGCCAGCTCAGCGGTGGTTCCCCTTCAGTCTGTATAAGATGCTCAAAATCATTTGCAATGGTGGAGCAGAATATAAATCAAACATGCACAACACATTAGTCCAACCCTTGGAATTCCTTCCTTACTAGCTACTACGTGTCTGCCCACTTCTGGTGCCGCCTCCACCTCTGTCGGGATGGAATGGCTTGATCATATTGACAGAACTTATATGGTGCTTATTATGCTGCCAGTGTAGTTGGTATGCTGCCCATGGGTACCAGCTTATGTGCTGCCAGGGTAGCAGATGCAATGCAGTGATGTTGCAGAATGGTATGACCCTATTCGCCTTCCTCATGAACAGACTGTGATGTTATAACATGAATAGTACAAAAAGACCATGGGCCAGTAAGCCGCCCATGGGCTGGCCGAGTTCAGCCAGCTCAGGGGCTTTTCTATGGGGGGGGGAGAAGTGGGAGGGATGGAATAGGGCAGGGGAAGGGTGTCCTAGCGAGCGGGGCGGCCCCGATTCAGGCCACTGTGGTATGCTCCGACTTGCACCTGCAGCAGGGTAGGAGGTTTAGTGGAGAGGGTTAAAGCCTCCATTTGCCCGAAGATAAGATCCGAAGGTCGCCAGTTCGAGAACACCGGAAGTCTCCGTGAGCGGCAGACCTTGAGAAGTGCGACTGATAAGAGCTGAGCTGTCTCCAGCTGCCTGTGAGAGAGGAGTTGTGCTGGGCCAGCTGTTTCTTTGGTGGGAGCAGAGAAGCCGTCTTATCAGCCAGCAGGAAGGCAAACGTGCGGCCAGAAAGAAAGACTAGACCACGAAAGTTACATCTGTATGTTGTTGTAGTTCTTGAAAGACGGAACTTCTTTGTAATTTGTAAAAAAAATCCTTGGGGGTTTAGAGAAATAAAGCCTGCCTATGTAAACCGCCTTGAATTAAAGTCAGAGGAGCAATCTAATGACCAAAGAAAGGCGGTATATAAATATTTGCATTATTATTATTATTATTATTATTATTATTATTATTATTATTATTATTATTATTATTATTAAAGATCTGATCAGCTGCATTGGGGCGACTGGTACCTACCCTGGAGTAAGGGGACAAACGTGCCCTTGCCCCGCGTGGCTCCAGCCTGCTCCCAGCCTGTGTTGGATACAGCGCAGGTCAGCCGGCCAGCCTGTTCCAGCGCAGCTTAGGATTGCACCCTAGGATTGCACCCTTTGCTTTCCTGAATGCTAATTGAAAACTTGGTTTTTGTCAAGCCAGGATTCTGTAACTTGCAGCGAGTCCTGTGAGGTGGGGGGGGGGGGGGGAGAGAAGCTGACTTTCTATTTTGTATTTTTAGATCATAGGTGTTTCCTTCCAGGCTGGGTGTAGTTTGACTACATTTTTTGAAAAAACGCCACTGTTCTTTCGCTTCAGTTAAGTCTGCCTAAGGCGGCATTCCTGTACTCGTCCGAGGCTTGGTGAATTGGCTGCAAAAGGGTATATAGACTGCCTCTCGTGCTGGTTCTTCTGAATTCTTGGGCCTTGCTGGGTTTTTGGCTTGTGGAGATTTTTGTCTTTCAGTGCTGTATAACATCTTATGAGTCAGGTTTTTCATTAGTGTTGTCTTTCCTTCTCACAACCAGCGGCGTCATGCAGCCGGAACGCTGGGCGGGAGGAACGGGTGAGCGGCAGCCCGCCCATTGCGTACCGCTCCGTTTTCCCGTCTTCCCCGCCCCCAATTTGGGCCACGCGGCTTCCTCGGTTCTGCCACAAACATGCCCTTGCCCCGGGCAGGCTCCCCAGTGCACCTAAGGTGTGCTGGATTTGGCGCTGCCTCGCCAATCCAGTGCAATTTAGAATTGCGCTCTAAGTGTCATAAACATTCGCCTGGGTGTGTATGTGTGGAGAACTGGAGCCACAGACATGGAGGGACATCTGTAATTTGAAGGTCAACTTAGAACAGCTAGTCTTCTTCTATTTTCTGGAACCACCTGGAGTCATTACTCCTCATTTACTATTGCATCAACAGCTTATGTATTTGCAGCTCTGTAATAAATATAGCATTTCCATACCATGTCACCTACACCCCCAGTGGTGGTGGCCAAAGCACCCAGGGGTAAGATAGTGACCAGGTTTTGTGCCTTTCCCCCCCCCATTCAATTATAGTCACTTACTTCCATGAAAGTAAAAATAGGTGTGCACTGATTCAGTATCCACGGTTCCAGGTATATATGGATACCTTGGATGCTGGAACGCCTATTAAAAAGATAGGGGAACATCAAATAAATCTCCTTTTTTACCTTGTTGCAGCAAAACCACTGATGTTCCCCTATCTTTACAAAGGCATCCCCAGTATCCAGGGTTTCAGGTTTCCACCGGGGGGGGGGGTTCCATAATGGAACCCCAGTGGATATCAGGACCTACCTGTACTTGTGGACATCACTAGCCAAAGCTAAAACTTAGGTCCAGTTTTGCTCCCTACTGTGTCCCAAACTGTAGCCCATTTCTTTTGTCCCATGAAGGTCAGAAGAAGCCAGAGGCAGATCTAAGGGAGGGCAAAGCTCTAAGTGTTGCAAGAAGCCTTACCCTGTCATGTAAATCCCTCCTCTCCCTTGCTGCTGTAGCCAGTAAGCAACGCCAAGATGTTGCTTTTCCCTGTGAGGATTGGCTAAAACGGTGCAGGAGAGGAGTGATTTCCACTGCAAGGTAAGGCTTCTTGCAAAACTTAGAGCTTTGCCCTCCCTTAGATCTGCCTCTGGAAGAAGCTACCGAGACCCAGCCACCCCTCCCTGTATAGCTGTGCCATGGGTTCTGTTGGTCACCCTAAAACATGATAGAACGCTGAGAATATCTATTAAAAAAATGTTCTTCTATTAAAAAATATTCTGTGAATTATAAAGTACCTGATGTTGCTGTAGAAGCTCTGCAAGTAAAAAAAAGAAAATTACCTCTGCCAACAATTCACAATCTAACAAACAAGCTATACAAGTACTTTCTGTCCCAAGCTATAGGCTTACAGCTGGCCTTTCACCCCGTAGATACAGCTGCCCGCAGACACTTCCTTCCTCTTCCTTATATGACGCTCCTGATTCTCTCCATAAAAGTCGCCTTGTTTATCTTTGACTGTTCCTTGGGGATTGTGTTTTGCTGGTCAGAGGTCAGAATTTCCCTTTGGCAAGTACATTTGGGCCACAGTTAGTGGAACATCTTGCACTGGAATCTAACCCATTAGCCTGATTCTTTGCAGCATTTCGTCTTGGTAGGACAGGGAGTACGTTAACATCATACATATTATTAAGCAGTTATTTATGGATAGTAAATATGGGCTCCAGAGCCTTACCAGTATCAAAACACATATTGGGTAATAGAGAAACTCCTTAGAGATGCTGCTTTTTCTCTCTACTGCCCTTTATGCTCCAAAGTGTGTGGTGCCTCCTAGATGTTTTTTTCCCTCTCTCAAAACACCAGAACCAGGGGGCATCCGCTAAAACTGAGGGTTAGGAGAGTTAAAACAGATAAAAGGAAGTACTTTTTTACCCAGCGGGTAGTTAATCTGTGGAACTCTTTGCCATAGGAGGTGGTGATGGCATCTGGTCTAGATGCCTTTAAGAGGGGACTG
>JAJKFI010038836.1:0-12013 GCA_029204185.1 Lerista edwardsae | reverse complement strand
CGCCGTCTTCCCCGCCCCCGTGGGGGCGGGGAAGACGGCGAAACGGACCGGAACGCACCGGGCAGGCTGCCGCTCACCCGTTCCTCCCGCCCAGCGTTCTGGCTGCATGACGCCGCTGCCTCTAACCCTCTGGTATATTGTCATAGTCTGTTCATTCCTCTGGTCAATTGTTTTTCCACCGTCCAAAATATGAAGAATCGGGTCTGGCTTCATTCTTGTTCACTCTCAGTGTTCCCATTAATGTTTAATACTGTTGTTGTTTTAATCTTGTTTAATCTTGTTATTGTGGTTACATTGTACTTTGTTCTCTGTAAGCCGCCTTGGGCATTTGCTTCGGCATGGGAAAGGTGGGGTATAAATTATTCAAATAAATAAATAAATTCCTGAGTTTTGCTGCAGCTAGAGAGAAGTATTGTCCTAGCAACCCCCTCCCCCAATCTATGCAGATAACGTATGAACTCTGTAGTAGCATAGCTGCAGAGGGTGGTTTTGTAAGTATTGCAGGAGCCACCATGCTCTGTGTAAGTGGCCCCTCCCACTCACTATCAGAACCATTCTGGGCAGCAATGGCAACACAGCCTGAAGCCGTCATTGCCTAGAATTATTCCGACAGTGTGTGGGAGGGGCCACTTACATGGCACGTTGCAGCTCCTGCAGTACTTACTGCACCACCACCCCTTGTAACTTCAGTACTGAACCTCTATGTTTATGCTTAGTTAAAATTAACCATGGATAATTAAACTATTCCTCTTTTTGTCACCACCAAGATCAGCCACCAAGTTCATAAAGCAGGTTAAAAGATGAAAAGATGGTTAAGGACATAAGAAGAGCCCTGCTGGATCAGGCCAAAGGCCCATCTAGTCCAGCTTCCTGTATCTCACAGTGGCCCACCAGGTGCCTCAGAGAGCACCCAAGACAACAAGATGTCTGCATCCTGTTGTCACTCCCTTGCACCTGGCATTCTGAAGTAGCCTGCTATTAACGCAAGGAGGTTGCACACCCATCATGGCCTATAGCCCACAATGGACTTTTCCTCCAGAAATCTGTCCAGTCCCCTTTTAAAGGCATCTAGGCCAGATGCCATTACCACCTCCTGTGGCAAGGAGTTCCATAGCTTAATGACCTGCTGGGTAAAAAAGTATTTCCTTTTATCTGTTTTAACTCTCCCAGCACACAATTTCAGTGGATGTCCCCTGGTTGTGGTATTGTGAGAGAGAAAAGGTTGTGGTATTGTGAGAGAGAAAAGAACATCCCTCTATCAACTATCCCTCCCGTGCATGGTTTTGTGTGTCTCCATCATCTCCCCCCCTCAGGTGCCTTTTTTCCAGACTGAAGAGCCCCAAACGTCATAGTCTTTCTTCATAAGAGAGCTGCCCCAACCCCATAATCATTTTTGTTGCTCTCTTCTGCACCTTTTCCAGCTCCACTATGTCCTTTTTGAGATATGGTGACCAGAACTGTACGCAATACTCTAGATGTGGCCTTACCATCGATTCGTACAATGGCATGATAATACTGGCTGTTTTATTCTCAACCCCTTTTTTAATTACCCCAAGCATGGAATTGGCCTTCTTAATTGCTGCCGCACACCTTCATCGAGTTGTCCACCAGCACCCCAAGATCTCTCTCCTGAGCTGTCACAGACAGCTCAGAACCCATTAGCCTATAGGTGAAGTTTTGGTTTTTTGCCCCAGTGTGCATCACTTTACACTTGTCTAAATGGTTCCCTTTTCCTAGTGGTCTTTGCTATCTTTAAAAGATGAAAAAGGAACAACAGCAACAGCCATCAGGAGGGGCACTCTGTGTGGTTGAACGGGATCAGTTGCTCTTCTCCCTTCTACACATAAAATAACCACCACTTTAAAAAACTATTTTGTTTGTGTGGGGGAGGGGAGAACGTCAAACTGTCTGTGAATGTGGCTGATCAATGAGAGCCCCCGGGACAAATTCGCTCTGCAGAAGATGCCTCCCCATCTCAGAAGGCATGGCATTTTCATCTGCTTCACAACTTTGAATAGCTTGTACAGTGACAAACCTAGAAGCAAAGAGAGTGCTCTCTCCATGTCAAAGCAAGGCAAAGGGAAACTTGCCAAGAACACATTGTGTGTCAGAGCTCTCAGAACAAATTTGAATTTTCTTTAAAGCTCAACTGAGCGGCTGAATGGGTCTGTCACTCCTTTTCTTTCTTAGTCTCTCACCAGCCCCAGATCCTTTAAGATACTGACTACAGGTTGGTTGGTTGGTTGGTTGGTTGGCCTGTTCCTTCGTGCAACTGCCTACTTGCCATGTAAGCTAATTCTACGTCGTGATGAATTAAGAGAAAAAGCCTCTCATGTTTGCTCAGTGATTCATGTCTCTGATCTTCTGAGTGGTTGGGTTCGTCTTGGTTCATGATGAGACACGTGTATTCAAACTGCAATATTTGTCAGATAATTCCAGAATTGAAATTGTCCTCTAGAACTATGTTTTATGTGACAGAATAATAAAAAAAGGATGTCCCTAGCTTGGAATTTAAATGAAGAGACTGGGCTTGCTAAAGTTGAGAAACAAAATGCTCCCCCCTGCTTCAAGGGGTGCAGAATTGCAGTCTGCTTTTCCTAATCCATTCTGTGGAAACTGACTTCTGAGACAGAGAATAGATATAGAAATTCTCATCATCTTCTAGACATTCTTAGAAGACAATATGTGCATCTCTATAGACCAGAGTTGAGAAGTATGTAACTTCCATTAATTCAGATCTGGAAAACATTTTGAAATTTTCCAAAACTTGGAAATCCTTCACTCTGGGGAAAAAAAAATCCCAAATGTTAAAAATGGGAAAGGCGAGGTTAGGTATTTGGAAGCACCCATAACAAATGTATTTGCCTGCCACATCAAAGGACGACTTGTTTGAACTACTAATCATATGTAAATTCCATGAGTTCTCAAAGTTGTCCCTAAGCTCAGCTTGGTAGAACTTTGCCAAACCTGTGAATCAGCATATCAGCCTTCCAGCCTGATTTTCCAGCCTGATTTTGCAGCCTAAGGCAGTATTTTTCAAACTGTGGGTTGGAACCCACAAGGTGGGTCGTGAGCCAATTTCAAGTGGGTCGCGTAGCACCTAGGGCAGCCATCATTGAAATTGTGGGAAGATGGGACACCGGAAAGGGGGAAGGCTGTGTGGGTATTTTGCTTGTGTCAAGGGTGTAAGTAGGCTTTTTTTCCCCCTTTCTGATTCTGGACACAATCCTATACTGCGCTGGAATGGCGAGGCCGGCCGGCCTATGCCATATCCTAGCGCAGTATAGGTGAGGCTGGAGCCTCCCCATGGCAAGGGAGAGTGCGCCTTGCAGCCTCCCCTATGTGCTCCGTGAATCTGCGCCCGCTAAAGAGCCGTATGGCCACCTCCCAAGCCCACCCGCCCCTGCCTCCCCCACTCCCATCAATCCCCACGCCGCCCCGTCATGGCGCCTCCCTTGCGCCAGCCGGCTTCTGCCGACAATAGGGAGGCACTGCGCGGGTGCAACAGTGCCAGCAGTGCCGGTCCTGTTACCTTAGTGCCAACGCAGGGGTGCCAGTTGGCGCCTCCACATCAGCGCTAAGAGTGCAGCGTCAGCACAGCATCATTGCGCCGACACTGCGCGGTCTATAGCATTGCACTGCCCCTTTGCGATTGGAAAATGTGGCTGAGAAATAACCCAACATATTGCTGCATTGTCAGGAAAGCAGCAGGCTCTGGTGTCACAATGACGGCACTTCTGGCCATGACATCACTTCCGGTGGGTCCCAAACAGATTGTCATTCTAAAAATTGGTGCTAAAAAGTTTGAGCACCACTACTGTAAGGGTCCACAGTCATTTTCTGGAAATCTGATCCTTAGGTAGGTGTATAAATTGGGAATCAGCAAAACAGGAATTCATGCCAAATGTACCTGTATTTGTATTAACCAGAACTTAAACAGCAGCTACGACTTCTCTCCTCGTAAAGACTACGTGAGACTTTTATCATGATCTACCTCTTGTTTTCCCGTGTTCAACCCCAATTGAATGCAGAGTGCCAAAAGCCTTTTGCCTGCTATTTCAGGTGCAATTGATTCTGATTGGTGAATGATTTAGCAGGCAGTGTAAAAATGTGTTTTAAACAAAACTTTGAAGATATGTAATCCTGAAACATCAGTTGCCTTGAAAAGATAATGTGTTGAAAAGTCCAATTAAAATCAACCCTTGACACAATTTTCTCATTCTTTAGCAAACCCTTGACACCCAACGTGGTAAAAGTACACTAAAGAGGATCAAAGGTTTTGAAGTAGTCTTAATGAATGGATCTCATTGCTCGCTGTTTGATTCTCGACACACTCCCCAAACCCCCGTAGCGTGCAGGGAGGAGGTTTTAAAACCTACATTTCAGTGTTAGTTTAGTGACTCCAACTGACGGCTGAGTGAAGAGATCTCTCAAATTATTACCTACTTCCATTAGTTCCTTTTCCTATAGGCTGTGAACTTGTTCAGCATACTATTGAAAGGAAATAATTTGAAATAAAACATTATCCAGCAGCAAAGTACAGTATTCGTGGGGGATATATTCGAAGAACTATCACGGATGCCCAAAACTGCGGATACTAAGGAACCCTATATACAATATAGGCATGCCCTGGTATTCACTGGGGTTCTGTTCCGCCCCCCCCCCCCCCGGAAACCTGAAACCATGGATACTGGGAACACCTTTTGAAAGATAGAGGAACATCAGTGGTTTTGCTGCAACAAGGCAAAAAAGGAGATTTCTTTAATGTTCCCCTGTCTTTTTAATAAGGGAGGCGTGGTGGCACTGCAGGTTAAACCGCTGTTGCTGAACTTGCGCGTGACGGGATTGAGCTCCCGTTGCTTGTCCCAGCTCCTGCCAACCTAGCAGTTCTAAAGCATGTAAAAATACAAGTAGATAAGTAAGTACCACTTCGGTGGGAAGGTAACGGCGTTCCATGCGCTACGGCGTATCCAATAGGATACGGCATATCCAATGAGGCGTATAGTCATGCCGGCCACATGACAACGGAAACTTGTCCTCAGGACAAACGCTGGCTCTTCGGTTTAGAAACAGAGATGAGCACCACCCCCTTCAGTCGGTCACGACTAGACCGTTCGGTCATGGGGAAACGTTTCCCTTTATCTTTTTAATAGGCATCCCAGTATCCATGTTATCTGTGGATAGCTGAAACCGTGGATACTGAATCAGTGGATACTGGGGCACGCCTGTACATCATTTGCAGGTGGCAGGCTTTAAGTCCTGCCTGGGTGATGGGCTGGTTGGCTGCTTCTATATTTACAGCCACCAAAGCCTATACGGGCTGGAAGGCGGCATCGAGTGAGGTACTGTGATCTAGTTTTGAGAAGGAAGGAACTTTTCTTTTCAAATTGATCCACAGATAATGAAACTGTGGATACTGGACTCACGACTACAAGGGGGCTACTGCACTGTTTCATTTTAGAGGTCATTGACCTTCCGTAGTTGTCCCACAAAACAATAATAGCAAATACTGGGCATATTAGTTGGTTTTTTCAGAAGAAGCAAACATTGTAGTTATGTATGCAGTTTATGCTTTTACATGATAGTGCAGTGGTTCCCAAACTGTGGGTCAGGAACCAATTCCAGGAGGGTCGTGAACAATGATGTCATCTACAGATGAAGAAGCGGAACGCTGGGTGGGACTTACATGTCATTGGCAGCCCGCCCATTCCGCCGCCTGCCCGCCCACCGCGCGGGCTGCCCTGGCCTCGGAGTGGGCGCCTGCTCGCCGGGGGGGGACAGGTGGGGGGCACACCGGGTGCCTGGGTGAACAGCGGTGGGGGGGCGCCAACCAGGGGCAGCCCGCGCGGCGGGCGGAATAGAACGGGCGGGCTGCCAATCACACGTAAGTCCCGCCCAGCGTTCCGCTTCCTCATCTGTAGATGACATCACTGGTCGTGAAGCACCTAGAGCAGCCATGTTGAAAATGTGGGAAGATGGCAGGCTGGAAAGAGGGATGGGTGTGGGTTGTCTTGCTTTTGTTAAGGTTGTACATAGGCTTTTTTTCTTTCTGATTCTCTTTGCTATTGGAAAATGTTTGAGAAATAACCCAACTTCTTGCTGGATTCAGCAGGCTCTGGCATTACAATGACCACACTTCCGGTGGATCCTGGACAAACTGTCATTCTTTTAGTGGGACCCGGTGCTAAAACGTTTGAGAACCGCTGTGTTTAGGGTATTGTGCTCAAATTTGTGCCCATTTGTCTCGCACCGTATTAGGCAATGTACAGTTGAATGCAAACTAAACCATTTCAGCCAATGTTATTGCCATGGTTACTGGTACTGAGCAATTCTATCTTGCCACACATTCTGATGAGAGTTTGTCACAGCCAACCTGGTGTAGACCAAATTTGCCACACTGCTTTTCAGTCAATACATTTGCCTAGCTCATCTCAGCATCCTATTTCAAGAAATTCCTGCGTTGAGTATCCCTTACCCGGATTGCTTGGGTTGGGAAGGTGTCTGGATTTTGGAATCGTCTGAATTTTGTAATAATTGCATAAATATAATAAGAAATGCTTCCTCTTGGTCTTTTTAGTTACCTATGTGAGTGTCTGCTAGCCTCTTTTTCAACTATGGTAATAGAATATGGGATCTGAGGGTATGTAGAGGGACATCTGTGCTGTTAATGATACTTAGAACGTAATCCTAACTGGAGTTAGGCCAGCACAGTTAGGCCAGCAAAGTTTGGCTCGCACAAGCAACACCATAAAGACACTCTTGGAGTCAGAGAGGCCAGCACACAGATGTGCACCATCCTTCCTGACTCCGAAAGTGGTCCAAACACGCTTTATGGTGGCCCTTTTGCCAGCCAAACTTAGCTGGCTTAACTGTGCCAGCCAACCTCAGGTTAGATTGCACCCTTAAACACTTTTTGTACAAGTTGGGATTGTTGTATAGTCAATTCAGTGGGAACGTGAGTGGGTAGACCCCCTGCGATTGTAGTTGCACAGGAAGTTGCAAAAGAAGTTGCAAAGGAAGAATGGCACAGTACCGGTCCATTATTGATAGGTGTGCACAACTAGATTTGTTGAAGGTTTGAACAAGGCGCATTTGATGCTTAGTTTGATTGCATTCATTAAATAAGTGGAAACGTTAATGCCTCTTTTCCTCCCTCCTCTGTTTCAGTAACAGTTATGCCCGTGTGAGAGCCGTGGTGATGACCCGTGATGACTCAAGCGGTGGATGGTTGCCACTTGGAGGAGGGGGCCTGAGCTGCGTCACCGTTTTCAAAGTTCTTCAGCAAGAAGAAAATGGCTGTGCTGATTTTCTTATACATGGGGAGCGTCTCAGGGATAAAACGGTAAAAGCCGCAATGTATTTATTGTTTCACTGATGAAAACCCCTACTCCTGTTCTTCCATTAAAAGCCAAAAATTTATCGCCTAAGCAAGAAAGAGCTTTGAGAACAATGCGTTCTAAATGTTGCATACAAATATTTAAGCCCAAACAAAAAAATGTGCACTTACCTGCATTTGAACCCCAAAAGACCTTCCTGTTTTGTTCTTTGTTATAGTCTGCTCATCTTGAATGCAAGCGTAAGGTACATTCCTCTTTTATAATGATTTGCAGACCAACTGGCCTGCATTGTATCCAGCGCAGGTTAGGAGGTGGCTGCCATGCAACGTGGAATGTTTGTCCCCTTACCCCGTGTGGCGTGGCAGCCACCCCTATGGGGTTAGTTGGATCTGCTCCACCAGAATTACTAGAGCAGCCCAGTGTAATGCCCGGCTGCAGTGGCGTCATGCGGGGGCGGGGAATACGGTGAAACGGAGCAGTACGCAACGGGCGGGCTGCCGCTCACCCGTTCCTCCTGCCCAGCGTTCCGGCTGCATGACGCCGCTACCCGGCTGGGTAGCGGGAGGGGGTTGGATCTGGCCTAAGTTGCATGGGCTGGTTCTACCACCTCAATCCCCAGGTCTAGTACGCCCGCCAGTCTGCCCCTGGTCTGCCCACCCTCTGCCCCAAAACACCCCTGTTCTGCCCTCCGCTACCCTCTCCAACCCCCAGCAATGGCCTGCCTTGCAACTTACTGGCCTGGCCTTCAATCCAGCGCTACTTGGCCCTTCACACATCTGTGCGCTACCCTAGCCTGTTCTTGATGCAAACATGCTTTGAAGCACATTAATGACAGCCCTGATCCACCGCAAGGGACTTCACTGGCCAAGTGCAGAGTTTGGATTGTGCTGTCAGTTGATTAATAAAATCATCAAAGCAAGTAGGGCTAGGCATATATATATATATATGACAGCTTAGCCCTAAGGATGCTTCAAAGAAACATATCCATACAAAATGGATCATACAAAAAGATCCATACAAAAAAGGATCACAATAAAACTGTATCACAGTCTGTAAGAATTATGAATGCAGTAATGTTAAACTAAAGTAGTGTTAATGCCGTCACTGGATTTTTGAGGCTGGACCACTTTTAATTAAGATTTAATAATTTTGGGAAACCTAAAATCATCTCCATATTCCAGAGTTATAAGTGGTGGGAAGCCATGAATAACTAGGACCGTTCTCTTTGGAAACAGATTTCTTTTGCCCGAGTGAAATATGTACTTCCTGGAATTTACCAAGCCAAATGATTTATTGCTTCTTGTTTTGTTGTGGAACTATTCATAATCAGTCATGTCAGTGATTATTCTGGGGATGTTCAGGCTGCTTATTGGTTACTGCAGTTGGATCATGGTTGCAACTGGTTACAACTATCCATAGAATCACCACAGCAAGCCAAGAATCCTTTCATTCTATCCTGACAGAATGACTATCAGCCCAATCCTAAGTAAGGCCGACATAGCAGGGCTGTATCCTAAAGCCCATTAGGAGGCGGCAGCAGCAAAGTGCAGGCCAAGGGGAGGGTTTTCCCTTACACCCACGTAAGCCCCAGTTATCCCAATGGGGCTGCTCGGATCTGCGCCTGCTGTTTTGCAGGCGCATATGCACAGGAGCAGCCTGAATCGGGGCCACTGGGAATGGGGTATAGGATTTGGCACTATGGCCATCCTTCATCACAGCCCCCGTCTCCGCCCACTGCACTGCCCAATTACACCTCTGGAACACCTCTGAAACACCCTCGACAATGGCTAGCATCGACCGCATGCCACCAACGCTTGACCGGCACAAGGCCGGCGCTGTTGGCGGTTGCTGTGGCACCCAAGCGTTGGCGCTGCTGCTTGTGCCAGTCCAGCACTGTATCGCCAACGCTGATGCACTTGATAGCACGTTAGCGACAGCATTTGGCATGTGCAAGAGCATAGCGCCGGCACAACAGGGGTATAGGATTGTGCTCTATAACTTGCTCCCACACGAATGGGATTGCATTTAAACCCAGCTTTTTAGATGGTGGCCAATTGCCCAAGTATTGGCCAAATGATTGCAATTGCCAATTGATTCCAAGTCAATTGGAATCAATTCACCTCTACCAGATAGCAGCCGTGTAATCAGCAGTGCAGTTTGGTCTATTAAAGTTGCATCAGCAATGCCAGATGCACTTGAATAAAACAGCCTTTAACACCGCAGTCCACTTTTTAGGATGACAATATGTCGGACCCACCAGAAGTGATGTCATCAACCTGGAAGGGATGTTATGGCTGGAAGTGACATCATCAAGCAGGAAAAATTGTAACACCCCCATATGATCAAATCAGTTAATAAATAAATTCAACATGTTGAGTTCAACATATACTTTTCAACAAAAAGTATAAGTTTAAAATGTTTATTTATAGACAAACCGTTAAATAAGGTTGCTTATTTAAAGCATTCTGGGCTGCTGTTGGCTGCTGCAAGGTATTCTGGGGCACTGCCAGTACTTGATTGGCTGCAGAATTGCTTCAGAACGGCTGCAGATGGGCTCAGAATGGCTGTGATCTCTTCATAAGGGCAGGGATAGCTTCAAAATGGCCACTGGAGATGCTGAATGGCTCTGCGGATACTTGAAAATGGCTGTGAATGCGTTCAGAATGGTTTCAGATAGCTGTGAACAGGCAGCGGATGGTAACAATTGGAGTCCTGAGGATAAGCGAATCCACGGGAACAGAGTACACAGTTACCAATAACTGATATGAGGGCACAATCCTAACCTGGAGTTAGGCCAGCATAGTTGTGCCAGCCAAGTTTGGCTGGCAGAAGGGCCAACATAAAGTGCATTTGGGCCACTCTCGGAGTCAGGGAGGATGGCGCTGGCCTCTCTGACTCTGAGAGTGGTCCAAATATACTTAACGGTGTCACTTGTGCCAGCCAAACTGTGCTGGCCTAACTGTGCTGGCCTAACTCCAGGTTAGGATTGCTCCCTGAAATTATTTAGGACCTAAATTACCTATTTCCCCATGTGCACTAAAGGCAATTACTGTATGCAGCTTCGTTTGAATACCTAGAATACCTCCCTAGTTTTGCTGCCAGGTGAGGATCTTCCTATTAAGTCTGCTTTTGACACACCTGCTGTGTAATTGGCTTCCCCCTAATACAAGTGTGTGTTGTACTGCTGTGAATGGGTTTAGCCTGCCATTCTCACTTGCTGCTGTTTTCCAGTCATTTTTTGTTTAGTTTTGTTAATGATGTTGGTACTTAGTGCATTTTCGTTTAGGTTGTGAGCCACCTTGAGAATTTTACTGCAAAATATAGGGTAGTATTTTATAGTGGTACAGTCCAGAATATAGTATTTATAATAAAGAAATACATGTAAGATAATCTGTTACTTGCATGTGCCTAAACAGCTCCGTCTCTGGCCCATGTGCAGCAAACAGCAAACTCCCTCTCACACAGAGACTGCCCCCTGATTCACCTAGAGCAATGGTTCTCAAACCTTTTAGCACCGGGACCCACTTTTTAGAAAGAAGTGTGCCTCTAAAAGTGTGCACTTTTAGAAGTGTGCCTGGGACCCACCAGAAGTGATGTCATGGCTGGAAGTGCTGTCATTTCAACGCCAGATCCTGCTGCTTTCCTGAGAATGCAGCAATCAGTTGGGTTACTTCTCAACCATTTTCCAGTAGCAAAGCGAATCAGAAAGGGGGAAAAAAATGCCTATTTTGGCAACCACACAGCCCTCTCACTTTCCAGCATCTCATCTTCCCATATTTTCAATATGGCTGCTCTAGGCCCTTCGCGGCCTATCTGAAATTGGCTCGCAACCCAGTGGTGTGTCCCAACCCTGGAGCCTCTCGCAACGACCTCAGACCCTCCTAACCAGTGGTGTCATGCAGCCAGAACGCTGGGCGGGAGGAATGCCCGGGGAAGACGGCGAAACGGAGCGGTACGCAACGGGCGGGCTGCCGCTCACCCGTTCCTCCCGCCCAGCGTTCCAGCAGCATGACGCCACTGATTCCGTAGTCACGGCGCCCTCCTTTTACAGCAGCTTCTTCTTCTTCCTGGCTGTAGGACCCCAGAAGTATGCACAATATCATAAGTAAATATGGCAAATGGGGCTGGATGCCCACGTACACTGAGTCGTACTGAGAGGTGTGGAGCCAGTAGGAAAGGGTGGAGAAGAACTGGAGCCTGAACAGCCTGCTCAGAAAGACATAATATTTGTCATCTCTTTCATTGCTGCCCTTCACAAGGGCCGCAAACCACTCATTAGCATCCAGGTGAACGACTCCCATCAGGTCGCCTCCTGCACATTGCCCTGAGGCGTTGTCACCGTGTGGGTGGACCAGCTTCCACGCAACTGTCATAATTGTAGTCCTTTCCAGCAGGGGAAACTGGAGTAGTCAGCCCTGCCTGTTCTTCAGCCACCTCACAGGGCAGTCCTGCAGCCAGAACAGCATGACTCCGCTTCTTCTCCGGAGACGCCTTCATCTTCCCTTCCGGTGTAAATCCACATGATGAAGGGTGTCGGGATGACAAGGGCGGGGAGCTGGAGAGAATCCCGGCACCTTCATGGCTCCAAGGAGCCAGAGAAGCACTTCAAACAGTTGAACAACGGCCTTTGGGGGGGGGGGGGAACCGAGAAAAGTCCAAACAACCTTTAACCAGCC
>JAJKFI010038835.1:17021-30748 GCA_029204185.1 Lerista edwardsae | reverse complement strand
TCTCTCTCTCTCTCTCTCTCTCTCTCTCTCTCTCTCTCTCTCTCTCTCTCTCTCTCTCTCTCTCTCTCTGCATCTGTGTACAGACATTCCTTCTACACCACTTTAAATCTAAAAGTGCTGTAAAATGTTTACTGTAAATATTGTTTGTCATGTAGTGCTACAAATTCTTCAACTGGTACAACTTATATCACTGCATGTTTGCATACTTCCCAGTCATGAGAACATGGAAGAGGATGTCCTTTGTCTACACAAATGTATTGTATATTGTATAAAACAAGATGTATTTATGTTCAAAGTATTTATTTCTCAAATAAAAATACCAAGTTACTCAGGGCGCAATCCTAACCTGGAGTTAGGCTGGCACAGTTAGGCCACCATACAGCACATTTGGACCATCTCGAATCAGGGAGGAAGACGCACATCTGTGTGCCGGCCTCTCTGACTCTGAGAGTGGTCCAAACATACTTTATGGTCTCCCTTATGCCAGACAAACTTTGCTGGCCTAACTCCAGGTTAGGATTGCAGTCTCAGAATTCTAAAATCTATATACAGTTTAAAATCATAATCAAAATAAAGAAAATGCACTACCAAATAGCTGCAGATGCAAAAGTTTATAATTAATTGATTAATCCATCAGTGAGAGAGAGAGAGAGAGAGCACCAAGCCAGAACTGTAGCCAGAGGTTAGTATGGCAGGCACTGCAATGCACTGTGTAAGCGCCCCCCCCCTCGGGGTCAGAGCCATTCTGGGCAGTGACAGCAGCACTCCAAATTTGGCCAGCACAAGCCAAGTTTGGCCAGCACAAGGGCCACCATCAAGCGCATTTGGATCACTCTCAGAGTCAGGGAGGATGGCTCACTTCTGTGTGCTGGCCTCTCTGACGCCGAGAGTGGTCCAAACATACTTTACAGTGGCCCAACTGTGCTGGCCTAACTTGGCTGGCTTAGTTTATGTCGGCCTAACTCAGTTTAGGATTGCGCCCTAAGAATCCTTCAAAGGCAGCTCCAAGTATCAATTGCAACCTGATGTCAGGTGGGTCGCGGAAAGCTGGGAGCAGCCATCTTGGAAGCTGCAAACCATACTCTTGTTATATTCCTTTTGTGAATGTTGACAGTTTGAATTTTCAAGTGAGGATTTTTTTAAATTTTTAAATTCAAAATATGTTTGGACCACTCTCAGAGTCAGAGCGGCCAGCACACAGATGTGCGCCATCCTCCCTGGTTCTGAGAGTGGTCCAAATGCTCTTTACGGTGGCCCATGTGCCAGCCAAACTTTGCTGGCCTGTGTGGCCTAACTCTAGATTAGGATTTCACCCTCAAAAGGATGCTGTGGTTGATGGTACTAAAAATTACTGAGAAGAACTGGAGGGATTCATATCCCAATGGAGGTCATCTATTGTAATAACCAGGGCAATCTCAGTCCTGAAACCAAGTTCATTTGGTTTTTTGGGGTGTAACGTATAACATCTCTTTTTTAGATTTGATTGTAGTTTTATAGAAAAAAAATTAAAGGAAATTTTAAGATTGATTAAGTTTACATGTGAGTAGCCCTATTCATATATGGAATCATGCTTTCCAAACACAGTATACTAGAGTCCCTATATTGAACTTTAAAAATTCAAGTTTCTTGCTTGTTCCTGTGTTTCAAGCAGATCGTTACAGTGTCCCAACTGAAATACTAGATTCACTGTGGTGAGAAGTCTTCAGGATATCTTGTGGTGGTCCGTATATTTATTTATACAAGTGAACCTATATTTCCTTTTTTGGGAAGAACAGGCTGGGAAATAGCAAAACTAGCTGCAGATAAATACAGGACCAGTATATGTTAGAAAGAAGCCAGAGACAACAAATCGTCGACATTATTTGAATAGTGCTGCCTTGTGTATTCTGAAATGCGTTACAGTGGATGATTTATCCAGGTTTGGTGTCGGTTTCGATGCCTTGCACATACCTTTTGACTGCACCATCATTGTGGAAGGGACAAGGACAGGATTACTTGCTGCCCAGTGTAGACATTTTCTTTTGGGAAACTAGTTACAGCATGTGCTCTTTTTACAACACTACGAATATCCTCTATGTATATGATAGTGTAAAGATACAAACCCGCTACAAATTGGTGCTCTCCGAACTGGGTTCAGGTGCAGTCCTAAAGTATTATTGACACAAACTATAGGTAGGAGTGTGGTTTTTTGGTAACATTTTTTCCAAAATTTCTTGGTTTTAAAATAGCAAACCGCAGTGTTATGCGTTTTTATTCTACGTTCTCAATCCAAGTTCTCATTTTTATTCATTTTAAATGCTTTAAAAGTGTGCTAGGTAAATAATATAGGTGATATAGTGTCAGCAGATGCAGTCACAGTATTATTTCTGATTGGAAATGCAGTCTGTTTTAATTTTGGGACAATATCTTAAACACCAACATGCGGTGTGTTGTGTTTTTATTCAGATACTTTAACACCCAAAAAGCGGTTTTCAACAAAAAAAAATCCACCCCAGATATAGGTTCAGCTCATCTTCTTCCCCACCCACCCACCCAAAATAGAAAGGAATTTTGCTGCATCTGTTCCATTCTTCTAGTTCTATATATTGGCTTGTTCACAAACTGGTTAGAACAAGCTGGATTTCTTAGGTTCACTTGCATCAGCAATCCTGGATTGTGTTAAACCAGGAAGTAAAGCAGCACATTTTCCCCCTAATGTGAAAAGAGGAGGGCGGAGCACATAAGCCTGAGGCTCACAGTTGTGAGGCTACACCATGGCATAACAAAAGAGTTTCTTTTAATGTTACTGCTGGAAAAATCCTTCAGCATGCAGCAGCCTGTGTGTAAGTAAAAAAAAAAAAAAGTGCATGCTTGGGTACCTGCTTGAAAGTAGTGGATGGTTGAACGCATGGCTATAAACAAGTAGAGACAGTGTATTAAATCTTTTGGGAGATCCAGGGCACAATCCTAGTTAGGCCAGCATAAGCTAAGTTTGGCCAGCACAAAGGACACCGTAAAATATGTTTGGACCACTCTCGGCGTCAGAGAGGCCAGCACACAGAAGTGAGCCATCCTCCCTGACTCTGAGAGTAGTCCAAAAACTCTTTATGGTGGCCCTTGTGCTGACCAAACTTAGGTTAGGAGTTAGGCCGGCTTAGTTTATGCCGGCCTAACTCCAGTTTAGGATTGCGCTCCCAGTCTCTAAACTGGCCAAATGGAAGTTTAAAGCCTCTAATTGTGCTCATTTCTATACATGAATTCTTAGAGCTAGGTATATTCCACTTTAATTCATTTCTCTGTTGAAACACATCAGTATTGGTAAAATATATCACTTGCGTGTATCTAGGCTTGAGGTCATGGTGGGACCCAGTGTAAGTGCCAGTTGTGAAACAGACATACCGATCTGGACACTGGGAATTCATTATCCGCAGATCTACCATACATAAAATAAATGAGCTATAAATTGCCTCCCCATCTTCTCATGCATGCCAGCATAGTCAAGTTTGCAACTGTCATAAAGCATGACATGTTCCACCAGCATAATGCGTAAGTAGGATGGGGCTGTAACTGAGCTTGGGCATGTAACAAAAAGAGTGGCATGTTCTTCCCCTCTTTGACCTCCCTCCATTTCCCTTCTTTCCCTTTGTCTCCTCTGTGTCCTATCGTAAGTGCACTGGGTTAGGGAGCTGCCTTAACCTTCTTTGTGCATGTCTTTTCATGTACACGTACGGTGCAATGAAAATAATAATATAAGGGATTGTAGCCTAACTTTTGTGGAGTGCTGCTATGATGCTGGAAAGAACTTCTGGGAATAGGAAGAATGTTGCGCTCGCAGAACATCTCCTCCTGTTCGTTCCAGAATGTCTTTTTGTTTGCTTGCTTTTAAGCAAGGAAATGCCCAAAACTGTTTACATAGGAAAAAAGGTTCTCAGGAGGTATTTGTCCTGTCCTGAACTTATTTGATTCTCTAGGAATAGTGGTTCTTTCCACAAGTGTTTATTTTTAGGGGGTTGTAGGAGCAAGAGTCTGTGGATCCTGCCTTCAGCCTTCATTTGATTAATTTTGAGGGTGAAAAATAGATTTTTGTGCCCCGCATACTATTGAAGTCCTTGTTTTGTGCTGCCAGCCTTGGATATTCCTTCCTCCACTAGGGATAAAACTGCTAAACCATGAATGACTGCTAGGGAGTCGTGCAAACTAATTATATGCTTTGGATCCAAAGCTAAGTTTAAAGTCCTTTTTAACCCACATGATATAATTCTAGCCATTGCCATGGCTGGAACTGACTCTTAAATAATGTCATCTTGTCTGTCCTGTTTACATTTGAGTATTTGCACTGAAGTCTTTGGTTTGGTGTGTATTTCCTGGTGTGTGGGAAGTTCATACAAAGACTCTGTAAACAGACATAATGATAGAAAAGAACCAGGGGCCTAATTTAACCAGAGACCTAATTTCCTTTAACATATTAGACTTCCACAATTATATATAAATTGTATCCTCATTTATCTCCATTCCCTGGAAATGACGTCAGGTGTTTGGATAAATGAGAATGTGACAGTTTAATATGGAACCAGCCAGCATTTTTCAAGTTACTTGATCTCCTCTCCTAAACGCTAAACCAGTAGTCTTCAAAGTGTGGGTTGGGACCCACTAGGTGGATTGTGAGCCAATTTCAGGTGGGTCGCAAAGCACCTAGGGCAGCCATCTTTGAAAATATAGGAAGATGGGATGCTGGAAAGGGCTGTGTGGTTGTTTTGCTTGTGCCAAGGTTATAAATAGGCTTTTTCTTTCTGATTCAATTTGCCTTTGGAAAATGGCTGAGGGCACAATCCTAACCAATGTTTCAGCACCAGGGTAAGGGCAAAGGAGCTCTAAGGTAAGGGCACGAACATTCGCCTACCTTGAGCTACAGCTCCTCTGCTACAGCTCCTCTGCAGGATGCAGCACATGCCCTATTGGCACAGCTATGTCAGTGCTGGAAATTTGGTTAGGATTGCACCCTGGGAAATAACCCAACTTATTTCTGCATTCTCAGGAAAGCAGCAGGCTCTGGTGTCACATAGACAGCACTTCCAGCCATGACATCACTTCTGGTGTGTCCCAAACAGATTGTCATTCTAAAAAGTGAGTCCCAGTGCTAAAAGGTTTGAGAACCACTGCTCTAAACCTTTTGTTTCCCCCTTACCGAATTCAGTGTTTATTGAGACAGACGTCTTTGTGCTGATGGTCCACAGGTGTGCCGCAGGTGTTTGGGAGATGGTCGAATGTTACTAGGGCCATTGGAGGATGGCCACACAATTGTGGTGTGTCTTGTCAATTGTCAAAAAGCTGATGGTGTGCCTTGAAAATGTTAGCGCCTTCTTAGTGTGCCATGAGATGCAAAAGGCTGAAAATTGCTGGCCTGAATGATGCTCGCAAAAAAATGCTGTCAGAAAGGTCTGATTTATCCTCACATTGCAGGGCAGCTTCAGACACGCACTGAGCATAAAGCAAAGCCTTTGGTAGGTTGAGGTCCTGCTGAATCTCGTCGTAATTAGCAAGTCTGCAAATGTTGGAGGCGTAAATCATATCCATTTTCACTGAAAAGGTTATTTTGGCAAGTCACGGCAGTTTGATTGTTATTCTGCACTTTGGATAAAGAGACTGAACTGGGTGGGCTTCCTAGAGTTTCAGGTGTTGTAGCCCAGGGGGCCAGAAAGAGTGAGTGCTGCTCAGAAACCTTATCCTGTTGGTAGTCTGTCCTCTTCCAGGCTTTACGGGTCTGCCGAATAGAATAATAATTTTAAAAAGAAGGTGATGTTTCTCACTGTATCAGACATAGTGCTGGGTGAGGACACTTTGCTCCAATCCATGCTAATTAATGTGCCAAATCTGCATCGTGTAAAATCTTACAGCAGTGAAGGTGCTGAGCTTGGATGATGGCTTGGAATGGTTAATGGCTCGGAAAGATAAAACAGTGTGCAGCCAACCTCTGTGAAGGATGGGCAGGTTTGTCTGGGATTTGCCTGGGGGTGCCAGAAGCATTGAGGCTGAAAGAGCCTGGAATGCCTTACAGCAGTGTTTCTCAAACTGTGGGTCGGGACCCACTTGGTGGGTCGGGACCCACTTGGTGGGTCGCAACCTGATGTCATGTGGGTCACAGAAAGCTGGGAGCAGCCATCTTGGAAACTGAAGACCTTACTCTTGTTATATTCCTTTTGTGAGTGTTAACAGTTTGAATTTTCAAATGAGGGTTTTTTTGTTTTTTTTTTAATGTTTTTAGTTCACTGCCTTTACATAATACAGTATTTTGTCCTAATCTTGCTTTCTGTCAGGGATGTTTCATGCTTGTACAGTTGCTGCAGTCCAAGAATGGCAGTTCGTATTGCAGGAATGTCATTTTTATTATGTCACAATGACAGCACTTCCTACTTGATCATGTCACTTCCTGCCACATCACTTATAGGTTAATGACATCACTTCCGGTGGGTCCCAACATGAGTGCCATTCTAAAAAGTGTGTCCCAGTCTAAAAGGTTTGAATACCGTTGCCTTAAGGGGAAGGACAGAGGAGGCTAATTAGAGAAGTGCACAAGAGCTGATGGGACTGTATGCCACGGGGGAAGGGCGGAAGAAGAGTGTTAGGATAGTCAAGAAACAGGGTAGGCAAAAGAAGTGCAACAGTGTCCCAAAACCTGGGACCTGGAGAAACTAGGAGGTGGTGGAGACTCAAGCTGAAGGAGGAACCAAGATAAGATAAAAAGTAGGAATGAGGCAAAGCTACATAGAGCCAGTCCTTGTTACCTGCTAGGGTTGTGTTCCTGGAAATCCTCGTGGATAGCAATCGCAGCATGGTCACTGTTCCCTAATGGCTCTGTAACATTGACATCCCTAACCAGGTCCTGGGTGTTGCACAGTATTATATCCAGAGTTGCCTGTCCTCTGGTGGGCTCCATGACAAGTTGCTCCAAGGCACAATCATTTAGCATGTCAAGAAACCCTGTCTCCCCTTCTTGACTGGGACACGAATTGATCCAGTCGATATGGGGATAATTAAAATTCCCCATGACCACAACCCTGCCCCTCTTTGATGCCTCCCTAATTAGTTTCCTCATCTCAAGGTCCCTTTCAGGTTTTTGATCTGGGGGGCGATAACACCCACCCACTGTTACATCACTCCTTGGACCTAATAGTTTAACCCACAATGCTTCTGTGGTGGAGTGAGACCCACCTTCAACCTCTATGCTTCTGGAATCTATCCTTTCTTTGACATAGATGGCCGCCCCACCTCCAACACGCCCTTCCCTGTCCCTCCTGTAGAGTTTATAACCTGGGATTGCGGTATCCCACTGGTTCTCCGCATTCCACCAGGTTTCTGTTATGCCCACTATGTCAATATTCTCCTTAGCCACTGAATATTCCAATTCTCCCATCTTTGCTCAAAGACGCCAAGCATTAGTATAAAAGCACTTATATATGGGGTCCCCAAAGAAGGACTGCTTGTTTCCACCTTTAGCTCTACAGTCTTTTGTTCTACTGAACTCACTGTCACTTCCCATCATGGTTCTACTCCTAATTACTACTCTATCATTACCTTGCTCTTCTGCCACCTCGCCACCCTAATTCTCTAAGGTTGAGGAGTCCCGAACCGGATGCCACTCGACTCCTGTCGGCTTTTCCCCGGGGTTTAGTTTAAAAGCTGCTCTGCTACCTTTTTAATATTACACGCCAGCAGTCTGGTTCCATTTTGGTTCAAGTGCAGCTCATCCTTCTTGTACAGGCTTGGCTTGCCCCAAAACGCTCCCCAGTGCCTAATAAATCTAAACCTCTCCTCCTGACACCACCCGGATTAGATTAGACTTCTAATCTCCACCTGCCTACCTGGCCCTGCGCGTGGAACAGGCAGCACTTCTGAGTACGCTACCTTTGGGGTCCTGGTTTTCAGCTTCCTCCCTAACAACCTAAATTTGGCGTCCAGGACTGCCCGGCTACATTTCCCACGTTGTTGGTGCCAACATGCACCACAACTGCTACCTCCTCCCCAGCACTCTCTACCAACCTATCTAGACGAGACGTGATGTCCACAACCTTCGTACCAGGCAGGCATGTCACCATGCGGTCCTCACATCCGTCACAGACACCCCTCTCCGTATTCCTAATTATAGAATTTCCCACTACAAGAAGCCCCAAACCTCCCTCCCGCCAAGGAGTATCCTTAGTGTGACTAGCTATGGGCCCATCACCTGAAGAAGAGGGGGATTGTTTCCCTCTTTTCCAGAGTGACGTCCTCCAGCCCTGAGACTTCCTACCCCAGCAGCAGAGGAGCTGTCCCTCCAAGGGTGGGACGAAGCCTGCAAGTCCCCAGAAGTCTCACCATGGTCCCTCTCTACCTGCCTTTGCTTCTCCAGGTCTGCAACCGAGGACTCTAGGGAGCAGACTCGTTCCTTGAGTGCTTGGAGCTCCTTGCAGCAAGGACACACCCACGACTTATGCCCCAGAGGCATATAGGCATACATGTGGCACTCAGTGCCAAACACTGGATAGCCCCCACCCCGCTGCTGGCTGTCTGCCTGCATAGCTATATTAGATGTGGGAATTGGCTGCTCCTCTTCTCACAGAAGCTGAAGGGCAGTGTTTTGGGGTCCTGGCTTACTCACTCTGCTGCTGAACTCGCACAGCTGCTCAACTCGCCTACCTGGCGCTTGGTCCGAGGCACTTAGTTCCAGAAGGACGCACTCACAGCTCGTGAGATCACAAGGTGGAAAGGCCTGGCCTAGACCCTGAAGGGGGGGGGAAGGTTGCCAGTTGCAGGTTCTATTGCAACGGCAACATTGTGAGTTGGAAACCCTCAGGGGCAACAAAGACCATGAAGCTGGGGAGTGGGGATGTTCACCAGCCAAGTCTCTGTCCACAGGCTTCTAGTTATTTATTGAATATGGAATTAATTAAGACATCTGTGTCCTGCGTTAAGAGGAAATGGAGGGCTGAATATTTACTTGCAACAGAGCCTGTGACAAAAGACCATTTTCTGCAAGGCCCCAATAAAGACCTTTAATGTACGTGCATTAGGCAGGAAAGAAATATTTTGCCTTGTCTGCCTTTAAAAAGGTTTCCCTCCCCCCTTCATTCCTGATTTCTGTATCCATTCCACTGAGCAGTTCTAGAGTTCCTTAGAACGGACTCCTGAATGGTCCCGGCCATTCAGTCAGTAGAAAATTCAACAAGCAGAAGATTGCCCCAATCCTTGGCCCAGAGAGCAGTAGTTTCAGGTAGGCCACCTCTCCATTTTCTGCATAAACCTTTGTATTCTTCTGACTCTTAGGGTGCAACCCTAACCTGGAGTTAGGCCGGCACATTTAGGCCAGCAAAGTTTGGCCGGCACCAGTGCCAACGTACAGCGTATTTGGACCACTCTCGGACTCAGGGAGGATGGGTCATGTCTGTGTGCTGGCCTCTCTGACTCCGAGAGTGGTCCAGACATGCTTTATGGTGGCCCTTGTGCCGACCAAACTTTGCTGGCCTAACTGCCAGTCTAACTCCAGGAAGGATTGCACCCTTAATTAAAATGGATTTTTTAAAACTTTAAAGGCTTCCTTTCACAAATAAAATTGCCCTGTGGTTGCAAAGGTGAAAAGGATAGTTGCCTTCAGACAGTGATGTCATGCAGGGGGTACGCGGGGGTACGCGAGTACCCGTTTCTAGGATTACAGCTGGCCCCGCCCATTCGCCCGCCCACTCGCTGACTCCGCCCTCTGCAACGTTTGAATTTCCTGCATGTTTGAGTTGCCTGCATGTTCTCAGAGCCAGGCAGGCAGGCAGGCAGCGAGCGGAGCCTTTCCTTTCCTTGCCACTGAAAAATGAGTTGCTCTGGGGTTTTATCATGATGCCAGGCCTCCTTCACATGTTCTGGGGGTGCTGTGGAATACTGTTGCAACTGTTGGGTCAGTTTAAAATCATCTGAGGCCTCCAAAAGGGCTTTTTCCATGTCACTTCCTGCCACGACATCACTTCTGGCTTATGACGTCACTTCCGGTGGGCGGGTCCCGACACGTGCCAATCAAAAGTGAGTACCTGTTCTTAAATCATTTAGATGACACCACTGGCTTCAGACTTTGGCCAGAGAAATGAGGTGGCCGTGAGGTTGTGACCTCTCCCCCCCCCCCAGTAAGAAATTGGCCAGCTCAGCGGTGGTTCCCCTTCAGTCTGTATAAGATGCTCAAAATCATTTGCAATGGTGGAGCAGAATATAAATCAAACATGCACAACACATTAGTCCAACCCTTGGAATTCCTTCCTTACTAGCTACTACGTGTCTGCCCACTTCTGGTGCCGCCTCCACCTCTGTCGGGATGGAATGGCTTGATCATATTGACAGAACTTATATGGTGCTTATTATGCTGCCAGTGTAGTTGGTATGCTGCCCATGGGTACCAGCTTATGTGCTGCCAGGGTAGCAGATGCAATGCAGTGATGTTGCAGAATGGTATGACCCTATTCGCCTTCCTCATGAACAGACTGTGATGTTATAACATGAATAGTACAAAAAGACCATGGGCCAGTAAGCCGCCCATGGGCTGGCCGAGTTCAGCCAGCTCAGGGGCTTTTCTATGGGGGGGGGAGAAGTGGGAGGGATGGAATAGGGCAGGGGAAGGGTGTCCTAGCGAGCGGGGCGGCCCCGATTCAGGCCACTGTGGTATGCTCCGACTTGCACCTGCAGCAGGGTAGGAGGTTTAGTGGAGAGGGTTAAAGCCTCCATTTGCCCGAAGATAAGATCCGAAGGTCGCCAGTTCGAGAACACCGGAAGTCTCCGTGAGCGGCAGACCTTGAGAAGTGCGACTGATAAGAGCTGAGCTGTCTCCAGCTGCCTGTGAGAGAGGAGTTGTGCTGGGCCAGCTGTTTCTTTGGTGGGAGCAGAGAAGCCGTCTTATCAGCCAGCAGGAAGGCAAACGTGCGGCCAGAAAGAAAGACTAGACCACGAAAGTTACATCTGTATGTTGTTGTAGTTCTTGAAAGACGGAACTTCTTTGTAATTTGTAAAAAAAATCCTTGGGGGTTTAGAGAAATAAAGCCTGCCTATGTAAACCGCCTTGAATTAAAGTCAGAGGAGCAATCTAATGACCAAAGAAAGGCGGTATATAAATATTTGCATTATTATTATTATTATTATTATTATTATTATTATTATTATTATTATTATTATTATTATTAAAGATCTGATCAGCTGCATTGGGGCGACTGGTACCTACCCTGGAGTAAGGGGACAAACGTGCCCTTGCCCCGCGTGGCTCCAGCCTGCTCCCAGCCTGTGTTGGATACAGCGCAGGTCAGCCGGCCAGCCTGTTCCAGCGCAGCTTAGGATTGCACCCTAGGATTGCACCCTTTGCTTTCCTGAATGCTAATTGAAAACTTGGTTTTTGTCAAGCCAGGATTCTGTAACTTGCAGCGAGTCCTGTGAGGTGGGGGGGGGGGGGGGAGAGAAGCTGACTTTCTATTTTGTATTTTTAGATCATAGGTGTTTCCTTCCAGGCTGGGTGTAGTTTGACTACATTTTTTGAAAAAACGCCACTGTTCTTTCGCTTCAGTTAAGTCTGCCTAAGGCGGCATTCCTGTACTCGTCCGAGGCTTGGTGAATTGGCTGCAAAAGGGTATATAGACTGCCTCTCGTGCTGGTTCTTCTGAATTCTTGGGCCTTGCTGGGTTTTTGGCTTGTGGAGATTTTTGTCTTTCAGTGCTGTATAACATCTTATGAGTCAGGTTTTTCATTAGTGTTGTCTTTCCTTCTCACAACCAGCGGCGTCATGCAGCCGGAACGCTGGGCGGGAGGAACGGGTGAGCGGCAGCCCGCCCATTGCGTACCGCTCCGTTTTCCCGTCTTCCCCGCCCCCAATTTGGGCCACGCGGCTTCCTCGGTTCTGCCACAAACATGCCCTTGCCCCGGGCAGGCTCCCCAGTGCACCTAAGGTGTGCTGGATTTGGCGCTGCCTCGCCAATCCAGTGCAATTTAGAATTGCGCTCTAAGTGTCATAAACATTCGCCTGGGTGTGTATGTGTGGAGAACTGGAGCCACAGACATGGAGGGACATCTGTAATTTGAAGGTCAACTTAGAACAGCTAGTCTTCTTCTATTTTCTGGAACCACCTGGAGTCATTACTCCTCATTTACTATTGCATCAACAGCTTATGTATTTGCAGCTCTGTAATAAATATAGCATTTCCATACCATGTCACCTACACCCCCAGTGGTGGTGGCCAAAGCACCCAGGGGTAAGATAGTGACCAGGTTTTGTGCCTTTCCCCCCCCCCCCATTCAATTATAGTCACTTACTTCCATGAAAGTAAAAATAGGTGTGCACTGATTCAGTATCCACGGTTCCAGGTATATATGGATACCTTGGATGCTGGAACGCCTATTAAAAAGATAGGGGAACATCAAATAAATCTCCTTTTTTACCTTGTTGCAGCAAAACCACTGATGTTCCCCTATCTTTACAAAGGCATCCCCAGTATCCAGGGTTTCAGGTTTCCACCGGGGGGGGGGGGTTCCATAATGGAACCCCAGTGGATATCAGGACCTACCTGTACTTGTGGACATCACTAGCCAAAGCTAAAACTTAGGTCCAGTTTTGCTCCCTACTGTGTCCCAAACTGTAGCCCATTTCTTTTGTCCCATGAAGGTCAGAAGAAGCCAGAGGCAGATCTAAGGGAGGGCAAAGCTCTAAGTGTTGCAAGAAGCCTTACCCTGTCATGTAAATCCCTCCTCTCCCTTGCTGCTGTAGCCAGTAAGCAACGCCAAGATGTTGCTTTTCCCTGTGAGGATTGGCTAAAACGGTGCAGGAGAGGAGTGATTTCCACTGCAAGGTAAGGCTTCTTGCAAAACTTAGAGCTTTGCCCTCCCTTAGATCTGCCTCTGGAAGAAGCTACCGAGACCCAGCCACCCCTCCCTGTATAGCTGTGCCATGGGTTCTGTTGGTCACCCTAAAACATGATAGAACGCTGAGAATATCTATTAAAAAATGTTCTTCTATTAAAAAATATTCTGTGAATTATAAAGTACCTGATGTTGCTGTAGAAGCTCTGCAAGTAAAAAAAAGAAAATTACCTCTGCCAACAATTCACAATCTAACAAACAAGCTATACAAGTACTTTCTGTCCCAAGCTATAGGCTTACAGCTGGCCTTTCACCCCGTAGATACAGCTGCCCGCAGACACTTCCTTCCTCTTCCTTATATGACGCTCCTGATTCTCTCCATAAAAGTCGCCTTGTTTATCTTTGACTGTTCCTTGGGGATTGTGTTTTGCTGGTCAGAGGTCAGAATTTCCCTTTGGCAAGTACATTTGGGCCACAGTTAGTGGAACATCTTGCACTGGAATCTAACCCATTAGCCTGATTCTTTGCAGCATTTCGTCTTGGTAGGACAGGGAGTACGTTAACATCATACATATTATTAAGCAGTTATTTATGGATAGTAAATATGGGCTCCAGAGCCTTACCAGTATCAAAACACATATTGGGTAATAGAGAAACTCCTTAGAGATGCTGCTTTTTCTCTCTACTGCCCTTTATGCTCCAAAGTGTGTGGTGCCTCCTAGATGTTTTTTTCCCTCTCTCAAAACACCAGAACCAGGGGGCATCCGCTAAAACTGAGGGTTAGGAGAGTTAAAACAGATAAAAGGAAGTACTTTTTTACCCAGCGGGTAGTTAATCTGTGGAACTCTTTGCCATAGGAGGTGGTGATGGCATCTGGTCTAGATGCCTTTAAGAGGGGACTG
>JAJKFI010038835.1:0-12021 GCA_029204185.1 Lerista edwardsae | reverse complement strand
CGCCGTCTTCCCCGCCCCCGTGGGGGCGGGGAAGACGGCGAAACGGACCGGAACGCACCGGGCAGGCTGCCGCTCACCCGTTCCTCCCGCCCAGCGTTCTGGCTGCATGACGCCGCTGCCTCTAACCCTCTGGTATATTGTCATAGTCTGTTCATTCCTCTGGTCAATTGTTTTTCCACCGTCCAAAATATGAAGAATCGGGTCTGGCTTCATTCTTGTTCACTCTCAGTGTTCCCATTAATGTTTAATACTGTTGTTGTTTTAATCTTGTTTAATCTTGTTATTGTGGTTACATTGTACTTTGTTCTCTGTAAGCCGCCTTGGGCATTTGCTTCGGCATGGGAAAGGTGGGGTATAAATTATTCAAATAAATAAATAAATTCCTGAGTTTTGCTGCAGCTAGAGAGAAGTATTGTCCTAGCAACCCCCTCCCCCAATCTATGCAGATAACGTATGAACTCTGTAGTAGCATAGCTGCAGAGGGTGGTTTTGTAAGTATTGCAGGAGCCACCATGCTCTGTGTAAGTGGCCCCTCCCACTCACTATCAGAACCATTCTGGGCAGCAATGGCAACACAGCCTGAAGCCGTCATTGCCTAGAATTATTCCGACAGTGTGTGGGAGGGGCCACTTACATGGCACGTTGCAGCTCCTGCAGTACTTACTGCACCACCACCCCTTGTAACTTCAGTACTGAACCTCTATGTTTATGCTTAGTTAAAATTAACCATGGATAATTAAACTATTCCTCTTTTTGTCACCACCAAGATCAGCCACCAAGTTCATAAAGCAGGTTAAAAGATGAAAAGATGGTTAAGGACATAAGAAGAGCCCTGCTGGATCAGGCCAAAGGCCCATCTAGTCCAGCTTCCTGTATCTCACAGTGGCCCACCAGGTGCCTCAGAGAGCACCCAAGACAACAAGATGTCTGCATCCTGTTGTCACTCCCTTGCACCTGGCATTCTGAAGTAGCCTGCTATTAACGCAAGGAGGTTGCACACCCATCATGGCCTATAGCCCACAATGGACTTTTCCTCCAGAAATCTGTCCAGTCCCCTTTTAAAGGCATCTAGGCCAGATGCCATTACCACCTCCTGTGGCAAGGAGTTCCATAGCTTAATGACCTGCTGGGTAAAAAAGTATTTCCTTTTATCTGTTTTAACTCTCCCAGCACACAATTTCAGTGGATGTCCCCTGGTTGTGGTATTGTGAGAGAGAAAAGGTTGTGGTATTGTGAGAGAGAAAAGAACATCCCTCTATCAACTATCCCTCCCGTGCATGGTTTTGTGTGTCTCCATCATCTCCCCCCCCTCAGGTGCCTTTTTTCCAGACTGAAGAGCCCCAAACGTCATAGTCTTTCTTCATAAGAGAGCTGCCCCAACCCCATAATCATTTTTGTTGCTCTCTTCTGCACCTTTTCCAGCTCCACTATGTCCTTTTTGAGATATGGTGACCAGAACTGTACGCAATACTCTAGATGTGGCCTTACCATCGATTCGTACAATGGCATGATAATACTGGCTGTTTTATTCTCAACCCCTTTTTTAATTACCCCAAGCATGGAATTGGCCTTCTTAATTGCTGCCGCACACCTTCATCGAGTTGTCCACCAGCACCCCAAGATCTCTCTCCTGAGCTGTCACAGACAGCTCAGAACCCATTAGCCTATAGGTGAAGTTTTGGTTTTTTGCCCCAGTGTGCATCACTTTACACTTGTCTAAATGGTTCCCTTTTCCTAGTGGTCTTTGCTATCTTTAAAAGATGAAAAAGGAACAACAGCAACAGCCATCAGGAGGGGCACTCTGTGTGGTTGAACGGGATCAGTTGCTCTTCTCCCTTCTACACATAAAATAACCACCACTTAAAAAAACTATTTTGTTTGTGTGGGGGAGGGGAGAACGTCAAACTGTCTGTGAATGTGGCTGATCAATGAGAGCCCCCGGGACAAATTCGCTCTGCAGAAGATGCCTCCCCATCTCAGAAGGCATGGCATTTTCATCTGCTTCACAACTTTGAATAGCTTGTACAGTGACAAACCTAGAAGCAAAGAGAGTGCTCTCTCCATGTCAAAGCAAGGCAAAGGGAAACTTGCCAAGAACACATTGTGTGTCAGAGCTCTCAGAACAAATTTGAATTTTCTTTAAAGCTCAACTGAGCGGCTGAATGGGTCTGTCACTCCTTTTCTTTCTTAGTCTCTCACCAGCCCCAGATCCTTTAAGATACTGACTACAGGTTGGTTGGTTGGTTGGTTGGTTGGCCTGTTCCTTCGTGCAACTGCCTACTTGCCATGTAAGCTAATTCTACGTCGTGATGAATTAAGAGAAAAAGCCTCTCATGTTTGCTCAGTGATTCATGTCTCTGATCTTCTGAGTGGTTGGGTTCGTCTTGGTTCATGATGAGACACGTGTATTCAAACTGCAATATTTGTCAGATAATTCCAGAATTGAAATTGTCCTCTAGAACTATGTTTTATGTGACAGAATAATAAAAAAAGGATGTCCCTAGCTTGGAATTTAAATGAAGAGACTGGGCTTGCTAAAGTTGAGAAACAAAATGCTCCCCCCTGCTTCAAGGGGTGCAGAATTGCAGTCTGCTTTTCCTAATCCATTCTGTGGAAACTGACTTCTGAGACAGAGAATAGATATAGAAATTCTCATCATCTTCTAGACATTCTTAGAAGACAATATGTGCATCTCTATAGACCAGAGTTGAGAAGTATGTAACTTCCATTAATTCAGATCTGGAAAACATTTTGAAATTTTCCAAAACTTGGAAATCCTTCACTCTGGGGAAAAAAAAATCCCAAATGTTAAAAATGGGAAAGGCGAGGTTAGGTATTTGGAAGCACCCATAACAAATGTATTTGCCTGCCACATCAAAGGACGACTTGTTTGAACTACTAATCATATGTAAATTCCATGAGTTCTCAAAGTTGTCCCTAAGCTCAGCTTGGTAGAACTTTGCCAAACCTGTGAATCAGCATATCAGCCTTCCAGCCTGATTTTCCAGCCTGATTTTGCAGCCTAAGGCAGTATTTTTCAAACTGTGGGTTGGAACCCACAAGGTGGGTCGTGAGCCAATTTCAAGTGGGTCGCGTAGCACCTAGGGCAGCCATCATTGAAATTGTGGGAAGATGGGACACCGGAAAGGGGGAAGGCTGTGTGGGTATTTTGCTTGTGTCAAGGGTGTAAGTAGGCTTTTTTTCCCCCTTTCTGATTCTGGACACAATCCTATACTGCGCTGGAATGGCGAGGCCGGCCGGCCTATGCCATATCCTAGCGCAGTATAGGTGAGGCTGGAGCCTCCCCATGGCAAGGGAGAGTGCGCCTTGCAGCCTCCCCTATGTGCTCCGTGAATCTGCGCCCGCTAAAGAGCCGTATGGCCACCTCCCAAGCCCACCCCCCCCCGCCCCCCCCCCTCCCATCAATCCCCACGCCGCCCCGTCATGGCGCCTCCCTTGCGCCAGCCGGCTTCTGCCGACAATAGGGAGGCACTGCGCGGGTGCAACAGTGCCAGCAGTGCCGGTCCTGTTACCTTAGTGCCAACGCAGGGGTGCCAGTTGGCGCCTCCACATCAGCGCTAAGAGTGCAGCGTCAGCACAGCATCATTGCGCCGACACTGCGCGGTCTATAGCATTGCACTGCCCCTTTGCGATTGGAAAATGTGGCTGAGAAATAACCCAACATATTGCTGCATTGTCAGGAAAGCAGCAGGCTCTGGTGTCACAATGACGGCACTTCTGGCCATGACATCACTTCCGGTGGGTCCCAAACAGATTGTCATTCTAAAAATTGGTGCTAAAAAGTTTGAGCACCACTACTGTAAGGGTCCACAGTCATTTTCTGGAAATCTGATCCTTAGGTAGGTGTATAAATTGGGAATCAGCAAAACAGGAATTCATGCCAAATGTACCTGTATTTGTATTAACCAGAACTTAAACAGCAGCTACGACTTCTCTCCTCGTAAAGACTACGTGAGACTTTTATCATGATCTACCTCTTGTTTTCCCGTGTTCAACCCCAATTGAATGCAGAGTGCCAAAAGCCTTTTGCCTGCTATTTCAGGTGCAATTGATTCTGATTGGTGAATGATTTAGCAGGCAGTGTAAAAATGTGTTTTAAACAAAACTTTGAAGATATGTAATCCTGAAACATCAGTTGCCTTGAAAAGATAATGTGTTGAAAAGTCCAATTAAAATCAACCCTTGACACAATTTTCTCATTCTTTAGCAAACCCTTGACACCCAACGTGGTAAAAGTACACTAAAGAGGATCAAAGGTTTTGAAGTAGTCTTAATGAATGGATCTCATTGCTCGCTGTTTGATTCTCGACACACTCCCCAAACCCCCGTAGCGTGCAGGGAGGAGGTTTTAAAACCTACATTTCAGTGTTAGTTTAGTGACTCCAACTGACGGCTGAGTGAAGAGATCTCTCAAATTATTACCTACTTCCATTAGTTCCTTTTCCTATAGGCTGTGAACTTGTTCAGCATACTATTGAAAGGAAATAATTTGAAATAAAACATTATCCAGCAGCAAAGTACAGTATTCGTGGGGGATATATTCGAAGAACTATCACGGATGCCCAAAACTGCGGATACTAAGGAACCCTATATACAATATAGGCATGCCCTGGTATTCACTGGGGTTCTGTTCCGCCCCCCCCCCCCCCGGAAACCTGAAACCATGGATACTGGGAACACCTTTTGAAAGATAGAGGAACATCAGTGGTTTTGCTGCAACAAGGCAAAAAAGGAGATTTCTTTAATGTTCCCCTGTCTTTTTAATAAGGGAGGCGTGGTGGCACTGCAGGTTAAACCGCTGTTGCTGAACTTGCGCGTGACGGGATTGAGCTCCCGTTGCTTGTCCCAGCTCCTGCCAACCTAGCAGTTCTAAAGCATGTAAAAATACAAGTAGATAAGTAAGTACCACTTCGGTGGGAAGGTAACGGCGTTCCATGCGCTACGGCGTATCCAATAGGATACGGCATATCCAATGAGGCGTATAGTCATGCCGGCCACATGACAACGGAAACTTGTCCTCAGGACAAACGCTGGCTCTTCGGTTTAGAAACAGAGATGAGCACCACCCCCTTCAGTCGGTCACGACTAGACCGTTCGGTCATGGGGAAACGTTTCCCTTTATCTTTTTAATAGGCATCCCAGTATCCATGTTATCTGTGGATAGCTGAAACCGTGGATACTGAATCAGTGGATACTGGGGCACGCCTGTACATCATTTGCAGGTGGCAGGCTTTAAGTCCTGCCTGGGTGATGGGCTGGTTGGCTGCTTCTATGTTTACAGCCACCAAAGCCTATACGGGCTGGAAGGCGGCATCGAGTGAGGTACTGTGATCTAGTTTTGAGAAGGAAGGAACTTTTCTTTTCAAATTGATCCACAGATAATGAAACTGTGGATACTGGACTCACGACTACAAGGGGGCTACTGCACTGTTTCATTTTAGAGGTCATTGACCTTCCGTAGTTGTCCCACAAAACAATAATAGCAAATACTGGGCATATTAGTTGGTTTTTTCAGAAGAAGCAAACATTGTAGTTATGTATGCAGTTTATGCTTTTACATGATAGTGCAGTGGTTCCCAAACTGTGGGTCAGGAACCAATTCCAGGAGGGTCGTGAACAATGATGTCATCTACAGATGAAGAAGCGGAACGCTGGGTGGGACTTACATGTCATTGGCAGCCCGCCCATTCCGCCGCCTGCCCGCCCACCGCGCGGGCTGCCCTGGCCTCGGAGTGGGCGCCTGCTCGCCGGGGGGGGGACAGGTGGGGGGCACACCGGGTGCCTGGGTGAACAGCGGTGGGGGGGCGCCAACCAGGGGCAGCCCGCGCGGCGGGCGGAATAGAACGGGCGGGCTGCCAATCACACGTAAGTCCCGCCCAGCGTTCCGCTTCCTCATCTGTAGATGACATCACTGGTCGTGAAGCACCTAGAGCAGCCATGTTGAAAATGTGGGAAGATGGCAGGCTGGAAAGAGGGATGGGTGTGGGTTGTCTTGCTTTTGTTAAGGTTGTACATAGGCTTTTTTTCTTTCTGATTCTCTTTGCTATTGGAAAATGTTTGAGAAATAACCCAACTTCTTGCTGGATTCAGCAGGCTCTGGCATTACAATGACCACACTTCCGGTGGATCCTGGACAAACTGTCATTCTTTTAGTGGGACCCGGTGCTAAAACGTTTGAGAACCGCTGTGTTTAGGGTATTGTGCTCAAATTTGTGCCCATTTGTCTCGCACCGTATTAGGCAATGTACAGTTGAATGCAAACTAAACCATTTCAGCCAATGTTATTGCCATGGTTACTGGTACTGAGCAATTCTATCTTGCCACACATTCTGATGAGAGTTTGTCACAGCCAACCTGGTGTAGACCAAATTTGCCACACTGCTTTTCAGTCAATACATTTGCCTAGCTCATCTCAGCATCCTATTTCAAGAAATTCCTGCGTTGAGTATCCCTTACCCGGATTGCTTGGGTTGGGAAGGTGTCTGGATTTTGGAATCGTCTGAATTTTGTAATAATTGCATAAATATAATAAGAAATGCTTCCTCTTGGTCTTTTTAGTTACCTATGTGAGTGTCTGCTAGCCTCTTTTTCAACTATGGTAATAGAATATGGGATCTGAGGGTATGTAGAGGGACATCTGTGCTGTTAATGATACTTAGAACGTAATCCTAACTGGAGTTAGGCCAGCACAGTTAGGCCAGCAAAGTTTGGCTCGCACAAGCAACACCATAAAGACACTCTTGGAGTCAGAGAGGCCAGCACACAGATGTGCACCATCCTTCCTGACTCCGAAAGTGGTCCAAACACGCTTTATGGTGGCCCTTTTGCCAGCCAAACTTAGCTGGCTTAACTGTGCCAGCCAACCTCAGGTTAGATTGCACCCTTAAACACTTTTTGTACAAGTTGGGATTGTTGTATAGTCAATTCAGTGGGAACGTGAGTGGGTAGACCCCCTGCGATTGTAGTTGCACAGGAAGTTGCAAAAGAAGTTGCAAAGGAAGAATGGCACAGTACCGGTCCATTATTGATAGGTGTGCACAACTAGATTTGTTGAAGGTTTGAACAAGGCGCATTTGATGCTTAGTTTGATTGCATTCATTAAATAAGTGGAAACGTTAATGCCTCTTTTCCTCCCTCCTCTGTTTCAGTAACAGTTATGCCCGTGTGAGAGCCGTGGTGATGACCCGTGATGACTCAAGCGGTGGATGGTTGCCACTTGGAGGAGGGGGCCTGAGCTGCGTCACCGTTTTCAAAGTTCTTCAGCAAGAAGAAAATGGCTGTGCTGATTTTCTTATACATGGGGAGCGTCTCAGGGATAAAACGGTAAAAGCCGCAATGTATTTATTGTTTCACTGATGAAAACCCCTATACTACTCCTGTTCTTCCATTAAAAGCCAAAAATTTATCGCCTAAGCAAGAAAGAGCTTTGAGAACAATGCGTTCTAAATGTTGCATACAAATATTTAAGCCCAAACAAAAAAATGTGCACTTACCTGCATTTGAACCCCAAAAGACCTTCCTGTTTTGTTCTTTGTTATAGTCTGCTCATCTTGAATGCAAGCGTAAGGTACATTCCTCTTTTATAATGATTTGCAGACCAACTGGCCTGCATTGTATCCAGCGCAGGTTAGGAGGTGGCTGCCATGCAACGTGGAATGTTTGTCCCCTTACCCCGTGTGGCGTGGCAGCCACCCCTATGGGGTTAGTTGGATCTGCTCCACCAGAATTACTAGAGCAGCCCAGTGTAATGCCCGGCTGCAGTGGCGTCATGCGGGGGCGGGGAATACGGTGAAACGGAGCAGTACGCAACGGGCGGGCTGCCGCTCACCCGTTCCTCCTGCCCAGCGTTCCGGCTGCATGACGCCGCTACCCGGCTGGGTAGCGGGAGGGGGTTGGATCTGGCCTAAGTTGCATGGGCTGGTTCTACCACCTCAATCCCCAGGTCTAGTACGCCCGCCAGTCTGCCCCTGGTCTGCCCACCCTCTGCCCCAAAACACCCCTGTTCTGCCCTCCGCTACCCTCTCCAACCCCCAGCAATGGCCTGCCTTGCAACTTACTGGCCTGGCCTTCAATCCAGCGCTACTTGGCCCTTCACACATCTGTGCGCTACCCTAGCCTGTTCTTGATGCAAACATGCTTTGAAGCACATTAATGACAGCCCTGATCCACCGCAAGGGACTTCACTGGCCAAGTGCAGAGTTTGGATTGTGCTGTCAGTTGATTAATAAAATCATCAAAGCAAGTAGGGCTAGGCATATATATATATATATGACAGCTTAGCCCTAAGGATGCTTCAAAGAAACATATCCATACAAAATGGATCATACAAAAAGATCCATACAAAAAAGGATCACAATAAAACTGTATCACAGTCTGTAAGAATTATGAATGCAGTAATGTTAAACTAAAGTAGTGTTAATGCCGTCACTGGATTTTTGAGGCTGGACCACTTTTAATTAAGATTTAATAATTTTGGGAAACCTAAAATCATCTCCATATTCCAGAGTTATAAGTGGTGGGAAGCCATGAATAACTAGGACCGTTCTCTTTGGAAACAGATTTCTTTTGCCCGAGTGAAATATGTACTTCCTGGAATTTACCAAGCCAAGTGATTTATTGCTTCTTGTTTTGTTGTGGAACTATTCATAATCAGTCATGTCAGTGATTATTCTGGGGATGTTCAGGCTGCTTATTGGTTACTGCAGTTGGATCATGGTTGCAACTGGTTACAACTATCCATAGAATCACCACAGCAAGCCAAGAATCCTTTCATTCTATCCTGACAGAATGACTATCAGCCCAATCCTAAGTAAGGCCGACATAGCAGGGCTGTATCCTAAAGCCCATTAGGAGGCGGCAGCAGCAAAGTGCAGGCCAAGGGGAGGGTTTTCCCTTACACCCACGTAAGCCCCAGTTATCCCAATGCGGCTGCTCGGATCTGCGCCTGCTGTTTTGCAGGCGCATATGCACAGGAGCAGCCTGAATCGGGGCCACTGGGAATGGGGTATAGGATTTGGCACTATGGCCATCCTTCATCACAGCCCCCGTCTCCGCCCACTGCACTGCCCAATTACACCTCTGGAACACCTCTGAAACACCCTCGACAATGGCTAGCATCGACCGCATGCCACCAACGCTTGACCGGCACAAGGCCGGCGCTGTTGGCGGTTGCTGTGGCACCCAAGCGTTGGCGCTGCTGCTTGTGCCAGTCCAGCACTGTATCGCCAACGCTGATGCACTTGATAGCACGTTAGCGACAGCATTTGGCATGTGCAAGAGCATAGCGCCGGCACAACAGGGGTATAGGATTGTGCTCTATAACTTGCTCCCACACGAATGGGATTGCATTTAAACCCAGCTTTTTAGATGGTGGCCAATTGCCCAAGTATTGGCCAAATGATTGCAATTGCCAATTGATTCCAAGTCAATTGGAATCAATTCACCTCTACCAGATAGCAGCCGTGTAATCAGCAGTGCAGTTTGGTCTATTAAAGTTGCATCAGCAATGCCAGATGCACTTGAATAAAACAGCCTTTAACACCGCAGTCCACTTTTTAGGATGACAATATGTCGGACCCACCAGAAGTGATGTCATCAACCTGGAAGGGATGTTATGGCTGGAAGTGACATCATCAAGCAGGAAAAATTGTAACACCCCCATATGATCAAATCAGTTAATAAATAAATTCAACATGTTGAGTTCAACATACACTTTTCAACAAAAAGTATAAGTTTAAAATGTTTATTTATAGACAAACCGTTAAATAAGGTTGCTTATTTAAAGCATTCTGGGCTGCTGTTGGCTGCTGCAAGGTATTCTGGGGCACTGCCAGTACTTGATTGGCTGCAGAATTGCTTCAGAACGGCTGCAGATGGGCTCAGAATGGCTGTGATCTCTTCATAAGGGCAGGGATAGCTTCAAAATGGCCACTGGAGATGCTGAATGGCTCTGCGGATACTTGAAAATGGCTGTGAATGCGTTCAGAATGGTTTCAGATAGCTGTGAACAGGCAGCGGATGGTAACAATTGGAGTCCTGAGGATAAGCGAATCCACGGGAACAGAGTACACAGTTACCAATAACTGATATGAGGGCACAATCCTAACCTGGAGTTAGGCCAGCATAGTTGTGCCAGCCAAGTTTGGCTGGCAGAAGGGCCAACATAAAGTGCATTTGGGCCACTCTCGGAGTCAGGGAGGATGGCGCTGGCCTCTCTGACTCTGAGAGTGGTCCAAATATACTTAACGGTGTCACTTGTGCCAGCCAAACTGTGCTGGCCTAACTGTGCTGGCCTAACTCCAGGTTAGGATTGCTCCCTGAAATTATTTAGGACCTAAATTACCTATTTCCCCATGTGCACTAAAGGCAATTACTGTATGCAGCTTCGTTTGAATACCTAGAATACCTCCCTAGTTTTGCTGCCAGGTGAGGATCTTCCTATTAAGTCTGCTTTTGACACACCTGCTGTGTAATTGGCTTCCCCCTAATACAAGTGTGTGTTGTACTGCTGTGAATGGGTTTAGCCTGCCATTCTCACTTGCTGCTGTTTTCCAGTCATTTTTTGTTTAGTTTTGTTAATGATGTTGGTACTTAGTGCATTTTCGTTTAGGTTGTGAGCCACCTTGAGAATTTTACTGCAAAATATAGGGTAGTATTTTATAGTGGTACAGTCCAGAATATAGTATTTATAATAAAGAAATACATGTAAGATAATCTGTTACTTGCATGTGCCTAAACAGCTCCGTCTCTGGCCCATGTGCAGCAAACAGCAAACTCCCTCTCACACAGAGACTGCCCCCTGATTCACCTAGAGCAATGGTTCTCAAACCTTTTAGCACCGGGACCCACTTTTTAGAAAGAAGTGTGCCTCTAAAAGTGTGCACTTTTAGAAGTGTGCCTGGGACCCACCAGAAGTGATGTCATGGCTGGAAGTGCTGTCATTTCAACGCCAGATCCTGCTGCTTTCCTGAGAATGCAGCAATCAGTTGGGTTACTTCTCAACCATTTTCCAGTAGCAAAGCGAATCAGAAAGGGGGAAAAAAATGCCTATTTTGGCAACCACACAGCCCTCTCACTTTCCAGCATCTCATCTTCCCATATTTTCAATATGGCTGCTCTAGGCCCTTCGCGGCCTATCTGAAATTGGCTCGCAACCCAGTGGTGTGTCCCAACCCTGGAGCCTCTCGCAACGACCTCAGACCCTCCTAACCAGTGGTGTCATGCAGCCAGAACGCTGGGCGGGAGGAATGCCCGGGGAAGACGGCGAAACGGAGCGGTACGCAACGGGCGGGCTGCCGCTCACCCGTTCCTCCCGCCCAGCGTTCCAGCAGCATGACGCCACTGATTCCGTAGTCACGGCGCCCTCCTTTTACAGCAGCTTCTTCTTCTTCCTGGCTGTAGGACCCCAGAAGTATGCACAATATCATAAGTAAATATGGCAAATGGGGCTGGATGCCCACGTACACTGAGTCGTACTGAGAGGTGTGGAGCCAGTAGGAAAGGGTGGAGAAGAACTGGAGCCTGAACAGCCTGCTCAGAAAGACATAATATTTGTCATCTCTTTCATTGCTGCCCTTCACAAGGGCCGCAAACCACTCATTAGCATCCAGGTGAACGACTCCCATCAGGTCGCCTCCTGCACATTGCCCTGAGGCGTTGTCACCGTGTGGGTGGACCAGCTTCCACGCAACTGTCATAATTGTAGTCCTTTCCAGCAGGGGAAACTGGAGTAGTCAGCCCTGCCTGTTCTTCAGCCACCTCACAGGGCAGTCCTGCAGCCAGAACAGCATGACTCCGCTTCTTCTCCGGAGACGCCTTCATCTTCCCTTCCGGTGTAAATCCACATGATGAAGGGTGTCGGGATGACAAGGGCGGGGAGCTGGAGAGAATCCCGGCACCTTCATGGCTCCAAGGAGCCAGAGAAGCACTTCAAACAGTTGAACAACGGCCTTTGGGGGGGGGGGGGGAACCGAGAAAAGTCCAAACAACCTTTAACCAGCC
>JAJKFI010038834.1:17901-51606 GCA_029204185.1 Lerista edwardsae | reverse complement strand
TTCATTCAAATTTCATTTACTCATTTGTAAAACTGACTTTTTTTTTTGGCCTGGGAAAATCTGTAAAATATACTACGCGACCTTCAAATTGAAAGGTCTGGAGACTTTTAGATGCATCTAACTCCACAGAAGAGCTGTTAAAAATGGGGTGGATGGAGAGAGGGAAAGCATAACTAAGGGTATTCGAAAAGGAATTGGGAATCTTTTTTTATATATTCCAAAAAATGTTCAAGGGATAACTGAACGAGCAAGATGCAGGGATGGTGAATAAGTAGAACGTTGAGAGAAGTTAAGGAATCTGAGGTTAAAGATCCTTCGCAAAGATAGGGGTGCTTCCTCCACGGTGGCCAACTTTTTACCAAGCCTTTCTCCGACGCCTTTACCACCAGCTTGAGCTGCAGACAATAGATTAGCATCATGTGGCCTTGTCCCAGGCCACTGTGCGCCAAAGGTATGCTGGATATGGCACAGGACTGCTGGCCGTTGCCATTCCAGCGCAACTTAGGACTGCGCTCTGAGAGCGCAATCCTAACCTAGAGTTAGGTCGGCACAGTTAGGCCAGCAAGGTTTGGCCAGAACAAGGGCACGTTTGGGCCACTCTCGGAGTCAGGGAGGATGGTGCATGTCAGAGTGGTCCAAAGATACTTTACGGTGTCCCTTGTGCTGGCCAAACTTTGCTCTCTTAACTGTGCCGGCCTATCTCCAGGTTCTGTAATCCATGGGGTTTTCTTGGCAAGATGAGATCAGTGGTGTCATTCAATGATTAAGGAACAGGAACTCACTTTTGGTTGGCACTTGTCGGGAACCCAGAACCAGCCATGGAGCCCGTTAGGATCCAGAATGCCCGTTCTGGTCCGTTCCCCTTGAATGACATCACTGCCTTCGCCCCCCTAGGAATCCGGACTCGTTCCCTTTAACCCTCTGAGTGCCGGCCAACCAAGAAGGAAAGCTCTTTCCAGAGGAATTGGGAGGGGGGAGGGGGGAGAGTGAAGTGGGCGGAGTCAGCCCTAATTTTAACTAGTGGAACTGAGTTCCCCCGCATTCCCCCTGCATGACATCACTGGATGAGATGGTTAGATAGTGTCACCGAAGCAGTGAACATGAAATTGGGTGAACTCGGGAAGCTAGTGGAGGACAGGGAGGCCTGGCGTGCTGTGGTCCAGGGGGTCGCGGAGAGTTGGACACGACTTAGCGACTGAACAACAACAACTCCAGGTTAGGATTGTGCCCTGAGTTAATTAACTGAAGACGCATTCCTAGCCAACTTTCCAGCCACAGGGGTCAGGGCAATGCAGCTCCAAGGTAAGGGAACAAACATTCCCTTACTTTGAGGAGGCCTCCACGACTGCCCCCCCCCCAAAAAAAACTACAGGATGCAGTACATGCCCCATTGGCACAGTTAGGTCAGTGCTGGAAATTCGGTTAGTACTGCGCTCTGAAATTCTTTGCGCATCTCCAAGAGTATATATATTTTTTCAAAACAAACACAAATGTTTCTGAAACTTAGGAAGACATGTTCATGCAGCCGGCACGTAATTGCCTCTCTAACAGCCTCACTCGCTTTCCTTTTTCCATGAGATTCATACACAAATAATCAGTGGCTGTATTAACGGTGTTCCTAAATAGCCTACCTTATGTAACAGTCCTCCCACCTAGTGACAGATGCATTGTTTCCCTTAAAGAACTGCTTGTCTGTAAGTAGTTTCCCCATCATGGGGCTACGAACAACCTCATTTGTTTCTGTCCAAATGAATTTCTTCCCCACAAACTTTTATTTATTTATTTATTTGATGCATTTTTATACCGCCTTTCTTCAGATTTCACTGGACTCAAGGCGGTTTACATGGGCAGGCTGTTCATAAACCCCATTTTTGAACTGGGGTTTTTTACAACTGTTGTTCTATGCACCATTCACAGAACCCTCAATTTCTTCAGATGTTTCCCTTTCAATGTGTGGTCATGATCCTGGCTGCACTCTTGCACCTTCTGAGCCTTCACAGCCCACCACAGATCACACCTTGGCCAGTTCTTTTGTCAGCTGACTCCTCCACACTCCTCCCATTCCTCCACAAGCTCTGTCAGTGACTTCCGGTCTCCCATCCAAGGCCAATCCAAGGCTGATCCTGCTTAGCATCTTCAGGCAAAGGCAACATTCAAACTGTGGGTTGGGACACACTTGGTGAGTCATGACCTGATGTCAGGTGGGTTGCAGAAAGCTGGGAGAAGCCATCTTGGAAACTGCAGCCATCTTGGAAACTACATCTTGGAATCTTGCAATATACATAAGAACATAAGAAGAGCCCTGCTGGATCAGGCCAAAGGCCCATCTAGTCCAGCTTCCTGTATTTCACAGCGGCCCACCAGGTGCCCCAGGGAGGCATGAGACAACAAGATGCTTCCATCCTGTTGCCTCTCCCTTGCACCTGGTACCAGTAGCCCTCCACCTTTGTAAGGAGGTTGCACAATCCATCATTGCCTATAGCCCACGATGGACCTTTCCTCCAGAAATCCGTCCAATCCCCTCTTAAAGGCATCTAGACCAGATGCCATCACCACCTCCTGTGGCAAAGAGTTCCACAGAATAACCACCCGCTGGGTAAAAAAGTACTTCCTTTTATCTGTTTTAACTCTCCCAACCCTCAGTTTTAGCGGATGCCCCCTGGTTCTGGTGTTTTGAGAGAGGGAAAAGAACACCCCTCTATCGACTCTATCCCTTCCGTGCATTATTTTGTATGTCTCAATCATGTCCCCCCTCAGGCGCCTCTTTTCTAGGCTGAAGAGCCCCAAACGCTGCAGTCTTTCCTCATAAGGGAGGTGCCCCAGCCCCGTATTCATTTTTGTTTCTCTCTTCTGCACCTTTTCCAGCTCCACTATGTCCTTTTTGAGATACGGCGACCAGAACTGCACACAATATTCCAGGCGCGGCCTTACCATCCATTTGTACAATGACGCGATAATATTGGCTGTTTTATTCTCAACCCCTTTTTTAATGACCCCAAGCATGGAATTGGCCTTCTTAATTGCTGACGCACACTGGGTCGATACCTTCATTGAATTGTCCACCAGCACCCCAAGATCTCTCTCCTGAGCTGTCACAGACAGCTCAGAACCCATTAGCCTATAGGTGAAGTTTTGGTTTTTTGCCCCAACGTGCATCACTTTACATTTGTCTATGTTGAAACGCATCTGCCATTTGGCTGCCCATTCCCCCAACTTGGAGAGATCCTTCTGGAGCTCTTCACAATCCCTTCTGGTCTTCACCACCCGGAAAAGTTTTGTGTCATCTGCAAACTTGGCCACCTCTCTGCTTATCCCTGTCTCCAGGTCATTTATGAATAAGTTGAAAATAAGTTTCTTTTGTGAGTCTTAACAGTTTGAATTTGCAAGTGTTTTTTTTTTTTTGGTTTGGTTTTAGTTCAGTGCTTTTACGTAATATTTTGTCCTACTCTTGCTTTCTATCAAAGATGTTTCATGGTTGTGCATTTGCTTCAGTCCAAGAATGCCAATTTGCATTTCAAAAGTGTCATTTTATTATGTTGTATTGATAGCCCTTCCTGCTTGATGATGGCATTTCCAGCTATGACATCACTTCTAAGATAATGGCATCACTTCCGGTGGGTCTCAACACAAGTGCCATTCTTAAAAGTGGGTCCCAGCTTAAAAAGTTTGAGAACCACTGGTTTTGAAGTAAACGCTCCAAAATGGCCATTCTCAGTTTTAGAACATCTGAAAGTCTTTAAGGAATCGCAAGGGACTAAAATTCAGAAATACGGGCAAGAAATACGGGCACAAAGGATAATCTCCCCTGCCCCTGCTTGTGGCCCACATACAGATGCCACGAAGCATCTGGGACCTCTGGCATGCAAAGCACACATGACCACGACCACAGACCTATGGTTCCTCTCAGCTGAGACAGTGCCACTAGCATCTGCACACTTCCACCGGTGGGGGGTGGGGAGGCTATTTGCACCAGGTTGTTTTGCACCTTTGTTTATACGCTTGGTTTCTAGATAGTACAATCCCTTGCAGAGGCATTTCTACAGGGAGGGCAAATCTCTAAGTTTTGCAAGAAGCCTTACCTTGCAGTGGAAATCACTCCTCTCCTGCACCGTTTTAGCCAGTCCTCACAGGGAAAAGCAACATCTTGGCGTTGCTTACTGGATACAGCAGCAAGGGAGAGGAGGGATGTACATGACAGGGTAAGGCTTCTTGCAACACTTAGAGCTTTGCCCTCCATGTAGAGACGCCACTGATCACTTGCCCTCTTTCCCGCATCTTGTACTCTCACACAGGATGCTGCCCTATCCCAAGTCCAATTACTGGTCCAGCTAGTAATGTATGGCTGTGAGAGCTGGACCATAAGGAAGGCGGAGCGCCAAAGAATAGATGCTTTTGAATTATGGTGTTGGAGAAGACTCTTGAGGGGTCCCTGGACTGCAAGGAGATCCAGTCGGTCAATCCTCCAGGAAGTCAAGCCTGATTGCTCCCTGGAAGGACAAATCCTGAAGCTGAAGCTCAAAGACTGTGGCCACCTCATGAGAAGAGAGGACTCTTCAGAAAAGACCCTCATGCTGGGAAAGATGGAAGGCAAAAGGAGAAGGATGAGATGGTTTGATAATGTCACCGAAGCAATGAGCATGAAATTGGGTGAACTCGAGAAGCTAGTGGAGGACAGGGAGGCCTGGCATGCTGTGGTCCAGGGGGTCACGAAGAGTCGGACACGACTTAGCGACTGAACAACAACAACAGGCCTGGTGGAGGCTCTTCACAGTCTCAGACAGAGATCTTCTTCCCCAGCTCTACCTGGAGATGCCAGGGATTGAACATGGGAATATTGGCATGCAACACTGCTGGTCTGCCATTAAGCCATCATTCCCCCATGCTTAGCTTGAACAAGGCAGAGCAGAGTCAGAAGCACAAAGAGGGTACAATCCTAACCTATTTTCCAGCACTGGCATAGCTGTATCAATGGGGCATGTGCTGCATCCTGATGTTGGGGGGCAGTCATGGAGGCCTCCTCAAGGTAAGGGAATGTTTGTTCCTTTACCTGGGAGCTGCATTGCCCTTACCCTGGTGCTGGAAAGTTGCTTAGGATTGCGCCCCAAGACTAGCAACCTGCCGCCAATACAGCTGCACCAACAGAACACACAAGGTATCCTCTGTGGGAGATGGCAGTCCCGGAAGTCTCCTCTGAGTAGGGGAACGCTTGTTCCCTTGCCCAGAAGTGAGCTTTAAAACCTGGATCTACTCAGACTTGCACCAGGATTTTTGCTGACGTGAGTCCAAGTGGACCCAGGAAGGCAGACAGAGGTCAGGAAGGGGTTAGCCAATAGTGTTTCAGAGATGTGTGTGAATTTGCTAAGTTTTGCAGGCACCTCAATGCTCCAGGAGAGCAGCCACTCCCCCTTGCATTCGGTGCCAACCTGGGCAGCAAGAGCAACACGAAGGTGTCTCCTCCGCTTTACTCTCACCACCTGGAATGACTCTGAAGGCGAACAGGGGCAGCTTACATGGTGCATTGAGGTGCCTGCAAAATGTAGCATGTTGCTCCCCCTTTGGGAACCCTACTGGGGATATCAATGCTGCTGCTACCACCCCCTTCCCAGTATCAACACCCCATTCCCACCCTGGTCTCAGCGCCATTCCTCTGTCTCCCTGTCCCATTTCACCAACTGCCTGCACCGACTTACTGGTGCCAGAGCTACTTTGCTGTTGGCGCACAGCTGAGATCGCTCACTGCTTGCAGGGGTTATATTTTGGAACTGCCATACAGCATGCTGTGCCTCTGTAATACAAGTTCTGGTGGTGTAGAAGGCCCATAGGAATGGTCCCAATATGGCATCCTATTGGTCCTTATGCCACCTGAACCCCTAACCTGGAGTTAGGATGGCACAGTTAAGCCAGCAAAGCATGTTTGGACCTCTCAGAAGGCCAGCACACAGACATGTGCCATCCTCCCTGACTCAGAGAGTGTTCCAAACGTGCTTTACGGTGTCCCTTGTGCTGGCCAAACTTTGCTGGCCTAACTCCAGGTTAGGATTGCACTCCCACTGCAAGAGCCCAAGTGCCTGGCATAGCTGCCATCACAAGTACCAATGTCATTTTATTCGGACATCACTCTACGTTTCTGTTGTTGAAACCATTTACAGAGATCATGTAACCTTGACGATGCAAATTCATCCTTGAGATTTGTTGAAATCCATCTTTGAGATTTGTTGGAGAAGGATCCGTTTTACGCGTACAAGTCTCCAACACAGAAAGCACCATCTCCATCTTACATTTGTATGTAGAATCCTATTTAGAAGCTAACGAGATCAGATATGGCTGAAGTACAAATATAAGCAGCTCAATTCAGCTAAATCTGTATTAACAAGATCTGGGCAACGGTCACTCTGTTTTACTAGCAAAAGGATTATGACTGTCGTGTACTGTAAACCAGTGGTTCTCAAACTTTTAGCAATGGGACCCACTTTTTGGAATGACTGTTCGGGACCCGCCGGAAGTGATGTCATGGCCAAAAGTGCTGTCATTGTGATGCCAGAGCCTGCTGCTGTCCTGGGAAAGCAGCAATATGTTGAGTTATTCCTCAACCATTTTCCAAATAGCAAAGTGAATCAGAAAGAGAGGGGGAAAAGCTTATTTACAACCTTGACACAAGCAAAATAACTGCACAGCCCTTCCCCTTTCCAGTCCCCCATCTTCCCATATTTTCAATGATGGCTGAACTCGGTGTTATATGATCTGCTTGAAATCGAGTCGCAGCCCACCTAGTGGGTCCCAACCCACCATTTGAGAAACAGTGCTGTCAACTACAAAACAGGGCTATCAACCTGCTATAAAAGCAATTAGGGTGCAATCCTAGCCTGGAGTTAGGGTTAAAGACTCCAAGGAAGTTAAAGGCTCCAAGAGTGGTCCAAACGTGTTTTATGGTGGCACAGTTAAGCCAGCAAAATTTGGTCGGCACAAGCGACACCGTACAATATGTTTGGACAACTCTTGGAGTCAGAGAGGAAAGAACACAGGCATGCACCATCCTCCCTGACGAGGGGAGTGGATGAGTGGTTCAAACATGCTTTACAGTGGCCAGAGGTGTCACCTACTCCCCAGTAGACGGTTCGCTGGGCGGGAGTAGGGAGTGATTGACAGTCCGTCGATTCACTTCCGGTTTCTTCGCGCGCCCCGCGCGGCTTTCCCTCGCCTCGGAGGGGGCGCCTGCTCGCCCAGGCACCCGGCGCGCCCCCCACCCATCCCCCAAGACGAGCAGGCACCCCCTCCGAGGCGAGGGAAAGCCACGTGGGGCGCGCGAAGAAACTGGAAGTGAATCGACGGACTGTCAATCACTCCCTACTCCTGCCCAGCGAACCGTCTACTGGGGAGTAGGTGACACCTCTGACAGTGGCCCTTGTGCTGGCCAAACTTTGCTGGCCTGACTCCAGATTAGGATTGTGCTCTAAGTAAAAATGCTTAGGCTTCTGCCACACCTCGTTGTACCACAACCTGATGTCCACAAGGAACAGTGTGAGGGAGAGAGAGAGCATAGTACCACTACTTCTTTACAGGTGTCTCCCGTGACGTAGCTAAGGGGGTCAGTGGGAGCAACTGCCCTGGACAATAAGCTTTGGGGGGGGGGGCAACAAGCTGAACACAACACTAGTAGCCAAAATTGTGAAAACCTTGCTAAATACGAATGACACCATCGTGTTATACATGTGCCCCATTATCCACTGATTCAGTATCCATGGTTTCAGTTATCCACAGATTCCATGGATACTGGGATGCCTATTAAAAAGAAAGGGGTACATTAAGCAAATCTTTTTTTAACCTTGTTGCAGGAAAACCACTGATGTTCTCCTATTTTTATAAAGGTGTCCCCAGTATCCAGTTTCAGGTATCCACGGAGGTGTCCAGATCGGGGGGGGGCATGCCTATATATCATTAGAAAGGTAATGTAATGCTGAATGCAATGAAACAAACCAGGTGGAAATATCTGTACTCCATCAGATGTTATGGCCAACTAACCAGAAAACCCTTTATTCATTTATTTCCTTAATTAAATCTGATTTAATCTTAGAGCCCCCCCCCAATCTTCTTTGACCCCAGGTAGCAAATGCATTAGCTACGCCAGCGCGTGTGTCCATTTGGAACTGCCTCTTTCACCACGATGTTCAGTTGGGGCTCAGACTCTTAAGGACAAATACGCAGCACCGAAACCGGCTAAACGCCAGAGATCGGAGCGTGCGCGCTGGCGTGTGATTCCGGCGAGATCAAATGAATGGAAGTCAGGGGACTGCGGCTTTGAAGGAGAGGGACTTGCACGAAGCGTGTCGGGCTCGGGCCACACCGTCGACGCGCCAAAATTTCTCTTTCATCGAACCTTGTGCTTTTCGCAGCCTTAGAGACAGGGAGGGTTCGGACGCTTTCCTAGTCGGGGCAGGCAAATTCCTTCGAAGCTCAAAAAGTGCTACTACCCTGCCAAACGTCGGCAAAGGTTGAATGGATGAATGGATAAATAAATGAATGAAAGCCCGGGGTGGGGGTCTAATCCGCCGGCAGGGAGAGAGCCGGCGATCCACACCCCGCTCGCACGCAATACAAGGGGGCTGATTTTCAGAGATCACGACGGATCGCGACGATCACGTGCGGATCGCGACGATCCCGGGCTCCAGTCTATTCCGGGCTACGCTCCGTTCCTCTGTGCAGAGCCGCCCGGCCTCCGCGCTGGGGCTGGAGCCATGAAAGGAGCCTGCCACCCCCCGCCCTCCCTCCCCGCAGCCTGCGCCGCCTGTGCAGTCCACGAGGCAGAGTTCTGGACTGGAGCGTGCGTCGGCGACGAGCGTGCATGCCTCGTGCCCCGAGGGTGCGGAAAGCGCCGAGCCTGCCTTGGCAGAGGAGGAGGAGGAGGACGCCGCGAGGTCCCACTCGCCGGCTTGGAGGAGTGCATGCGCCGCTCAGGGAGGGCGCCTCTCTGGACCCCAGCGGCACACCCGGGCGGACACTCCCGCTTGCCCTCTCGCCCTCAACCGGCCACCCCGCCGCCACTTCCCCAGCAGCCGCGCCGAGCGCTCTCCGCTCGGGGTGTGCGTGTGTGCCTGTGGGCTCGCGCAGCCCTCCCCCCCGTATCCCTCCGCGCGAGAGGCACTCGCAACTCCCTGAAAAGAAGTGAGCGAAACCGGAGAAGGCGAGGGACTACTTTCAGGAAACCACCAGCCTGTATGGCGGGAGAGCGCGCGAGGGAAAGCGACAGGCCGGGAAAGCGAGCGAGGCGCGGGACTCTTGCTTTCCCCCTCTTTGCTTCAGTGTATCCAGAGTCCCCCAGAATCACACTGTAGTGGGCGCGAGGGCCTCCGCAGAGCGCTCTGTGTAGCGGGCAGGACACGCGCCAGGGTTCCGGGAGTCGCGGGGCTCGCTCCAACTTTGGCACCAACTTAGGAAGGCGACCCGGCGCAGCCCTGCCGAGCCAGCGCGCGAGCGGGAGAGCGCGCTCGGTGGCCGGAGAGGGAGACAGAGAGAGCGAGGCTGAGGTTTCTGCACTACTGCCGTAGCCAAGGGTGGTTGGCTGAGTTAACCGAGGAGAATCCCGAGTTTTTTTTGGGGGGGGGGGAGAAAGTGAGGGCGACTAATTCTCCCTCCAGTCCGTTCCGCCCCCCCCCGCCAAGGAGGGGGGAGACACCTGAAGCGCCGCGAGAAAGAGCTCGCCAAGGAGGCAGGCAGGCAGGCAGCCGCCGTGTTCTTCCGAGGCACTTTCTTGACGCGCAGCGGCTGCTGTGAGAGGAGCGGGCCGGGGCCTCCCGCGCGCGCTCCCCCCGCCCATTATTTCCGAGAGCCCCGAGCAGCCTTCCGAGACTCCCCTCCGGAGCCAGCGGGGTCCGAAGCCGGTCGCTGCTCTTCCTTCCCTTCCCTCGCCTCCGAGAGTTGGCGGCGGAAGGAGCTTGAAGTCAACGCTTCCGCCCAGTTTTCCTGCAAAGGGGGGGGGCGGGGATGTCGCGGACTCCACCGGGGATGGGGCGCCGCTACTGAACTCGGGAGGGGGGAGGACGAGGACGGCGACGGGACTCTCCTTCCTCCTTGTCCTCTCGGCTGCTTGTTCCTCCTTCTCCCCCAGCCGCCGCCGCCGCCGCCGTGACGCATCCACCCTCCCTCTTCCAGCCTCCTGGCTGCTTTAAAACTCCCCCTCCCTCTCCCCTCCCTCTCCCTCTCTTGCCTGCCTGCCTGCCTGGGGCTGAATTAATTCCCCCTCTCAGTGCTGCTGCCGCTGCTGGTTCCTGGGGGCGGCTGGCTGGCTGGCTGGCTGCGTGCGCGCTTTGCCTTTTCCCGGCTCCCCCCCCCCCCGTTTTCGGATTCGTGGACGGACGCTGCCGCTGGTGCCTGGAGAAATCTCCGTGGCTGTTTTTCCCCTTCCTGCCCCGGGGCTGGCAGCAAAGGGCTCGCTGGTGGGGCGGGGGGAGGCCCCGAGGAGGCGAAGGCCACTGCGAGCTGCTGCAGCGGCGGCAGCGGGAAATGTGGGCTCCTGGTGCAGTGGCAGCCCGAGAACGCGACCGCGGAGCTGGGCTGCAGCTGGGAGGCGAGCCCGCTCACCGCCACCGCCAGCGCGCCCCTGCCAAGAGTGGAAGAGCCGCGGAGCTGTGATCGCCGCCGCCGAGGAGGAGGAGGAATCGACCCGAAACTCTCGGACAACCAGGATCTGGGCGAAAGGGAAAGAGCGCGTGAAGAAGGGGGGCGAGGCTGCTTCTTTTGGGGGCGCCCCCCAGGATTGAGAGGCTGTTCTGGCGGAAGGGTGCGGAGTGGGGGGCAGATCTGGGGGTTAACAATGGTGAGGTTTCTGGTGAGCTCCTGCTGCGCCCTGGCTGCGTCGGTGCTGCTCCGTCTCGGATCACGGTGAGGAAAAAATGAGCGAAGAGACGGCGAATTCTAACAACGAGTAAGTTGGCTTCCGGCTCGGTTTGGGGGGCTCGGGGGGGGAAGAGAGGGGGGGTCCCTTTGGGTTGGTCTCCAGCGTGTACTGACCTGCTGTCGCTTTCACCGAAGTCGCCTTTCATGTTTGCCCCTAGATCTATACTGTTTTTACGTGCCTACGTGTAAACACCTAGAAAAGATTCTCCGGCCTCGTTCATGAAAATCGTGAAAGTCTTTTATGTCAATGGGAAGGCATTGCAGATCCAGGATGTGCGGGGGGGGGGAGATGGACAGCCAACCCCCCCCCCCCCCCCCACCGCCCCAAGGCTACACCCCCCCCGCGCGGCCGGCCCACGTCGTAGAAATCTTTTCATTTGCATGTTCCATATAGAACGTAGTGTGTGGGAGTTTCATCCGATAGGAAATTGCTCCTGAATTTTAATTGGATGAGTCAGTCAGTGTAAATACTGTATGAAACCTTCCCCCAAAGCTTAATTTTTTTAATGAGCTGTTAGGAGGAGGAGTTTTTTTCTTCTTCTTAAGTGGCAGATGAAATGAAGATAAGACTTTAATATTTTTAATGTGCTTAGCTTGGATGAAATCCATCGAGGGCATGCGCTTTTTTCATGTACAGGGATTTAGTCTTCAAAATAACTAAAAAAAATGGAGTCCTGACTCTTAGCTATATATACGGTATTTTTGGAAGTGCGCTAGTCTTGTCAATGGGTCTGAACTTCCAATGTCTTGTAAAGAATGAAAAATGTTGCTCGTGACCCCCGCATCCTGTCCTGTCAGAGGTTATTCTTTTCTGCAAAACGAGTTGCAAATTAGTCATTTGCTCGGGCGTCGTTTGGAATGGTTGGGGCTCAGTTGTCGCGCAAAAGCAATCTTCTGCTGGAATGGCCATGCATGAATTATTTTGTGGTCCCCCCCCCCCCCGCCTACAGTAAGCTGACTTGAATGCGATTCCCGGGCTTGGGTGGGGAAAAGAGGACACTTGTCATTTGCACACATTCCTCTAAATAAAACTTTAATTCCTTAAGATGGATCGCTGAAAACAACAACAACAACCCACCGAGCTTTGTTCTGGTGGTGGTTAAAAAAATAATAATAATGAATGGCTTCATTCCTAAACTAGAATGACATAACAGGGACGAATTCTGAATCGCAGTGTGTACAGTACAGAACATTCCGCTGAGCGAGTTGATAAGGTGAACTGCTGCAGTATCCGTAGAAGCGAGAGAGAGGAAAGCGGCCGCCATATTTTCTTTTTTGTGAATCGCTCTAATTTGCATACCATAGCCTTCATTCATAAAAAAAAAAAAAATTAAACCGACGGCACCTTTGACATTCAGCCCGATCTGCCTTGCAAGGAATGGACATTCTGAACGATCTTAGGAAGAGTCTAGTGGTTTCGAGGGCTAGGATTTGGGGAGGGTTTCTGCTCTCGCCAAAACGCTGTTCTCTGCTTGTTGACACTGTTATGTGGGAAATATCGGCTCGGGGAAGTGCTGGGAGCACGTGATCCACTCCATTCATAAAATACCTGGCTGGCCATTCACAGTGCGGTGCACTGTGTCTCTACAGCGAGCAACTCTCAGATTAGACCGGTTCTTTTGAGCGGGGGGGGGGGGGCCAACAGAGGCTTGTGTTTGGCACCACCTTGTTGGCGAACCTATGAGAAATGATGTGCTTGGAAAGGAAAAATCTAGAATGGATGGGAGGGAAGCAATATTGTAGCTTAAGATTTATTTATTTATTAGTTCAGGGTCTTCGAATAGGTAGATTCATTTTTTTTTGGTAGCATGGAAGCTCAAAGGATAACAGCAAAAGGTTACATGAAAGCCTATTGCCCTTGCAATAATAAAATAATATTTTCAATTGCTATAACTAAAAAAGAAGCCACACCAGTCTCTCTGTTGTTTATTTGTGCCGCCTTTTACAGCATGTGTGTTTACCCCCCCTCTCCCCCTTTAATAATCCATTGCCTCAAGAAAAGGCCAATGCATTAAAGCTTCCTTGCATTAAGTGTCTTTTCCCTATATTCGTTGTTGAGAAATTAGTGACAGATTCTAGCAACTAGCCACCAAAGCAAACTGGATTTGATCACTGGGTAGCTCCCCACCCCTTTGTTAGTGTATGGATTTGGTATGGATGAACCTTTTTGTTTTTAAATATTTGAGCAAAAGCAACATTAACGATGCTTTGAGGAGAAAAATAGTGGAGGGAATTGAGAATGAATGGATGTTCCACAAACTGTTCAAATGGCAATGATAGAAAAATGTTATTGAAGCAGTCAGTAATAATATAAAAGATGTTCTTGTTTCTTCTGATTGTCTTTCTCTACATCTTTTTTTTTCGTGCCGCTTGTGGGCCACCATCATACTGGAATATTTGGACTGAAGAAAATGCTAGAATATTGCTTTACATTCTTTCAGAAATGTTTGTCTTGTCTTTTCCTTCGGGTCTCATCTGCCTGCCTCCTTTTCAGAATTTATCTCCGAGATGATGAAGGAATCTTCTACCTTGTGTGATGTAACTGGGTTTTCTTCCATGTTGTTTTGAACCTGATGTAGGAAGTACAGTACCCAGCTGCTATTATTGCCATGCATCCTAATAAGACAGCCTTTTAGTGAACTGTGGCAACTGATTGTTCTAGTTGGGATCACTTCCCAGAGTGTTTGTGTTTTGAAAAGCTCCTTGCATTACCGTGAAATGGCCAGCATTATGTCTTTATTGGGCATGATTTATCACTAAGATCGAGATACCTCAACAGATTAAAATCAAAGAGCTTGGTTCACAATCTAGCAGAATTAGACCTCAGTTCATGTTTTATGTGTGCAGAATGTTTTATGAGTGTGGAAATGACAACTTGGAGACCTCTGATATAATAAATAATTTTTTTTCCCCATTCTGTCATTAATTTTTTTTCCCCATTCGGGATGCTTTTCTTTTTTCTTTGTGGCCCCTTATGTAGCTCATACATACATTTTCTGGTGGTGGTTGTTTTAAACCTTTTTTTGTATTGTAACAGAAAAGCACCTTGTATCCATCAGAAATGGTGCAGCTTATTTTGTGCAACATTGCATAGCAAAGCATAACCCACCCCACCATATTCCCGGCCTTGGGAAGCTGTACCTTTTTGAGCTGATTAATTGGGAGAGCCAAAATACAGTAGCAGTTTTTTTTTTAAGGGTGGACAACCACTACATTAATTAGATAAGAAATAGAAAGGCTGTCTGCATGAGGGTGCAAATCAATTTTTAATATTTTATTGCTGAAGTAAAATGACTGTGTGGTCATGCTCTTTTGTATATTTAAATCAAGGTTTTAGATTTTATTTACTGGCAGTTTTTTTCAGATGACCTGAACATTGTTGAACTTAATTTTAGGTAAAATTACTGTCCGTTGTAGGATTGCAATTCCAAGTGAGCTTCATAAATTGCCTGAGGACTTCAGGGGCTGTCTGCATTTTTATTTTGTGTGTGTAGTTGTCATTGAGTTTCAGATATCTTCTGATGCAATTTCAAAAGCAGTTACATATACGATTCCACCTAAAGATAGAGTTGTTTTAAAGCACATGTTTCTGTCTGTGATGAATATAATTTTAGCTTGGACATTACTAATAAAATATTTTTAGCAATATTTATACCAAAATATTATCTCCCTGGGAAGGCACACGAGAGATTTTTTTCCCCCCAATGCCACTCTTGTAGACGTACAAACTTAATTTGATCCCTGGGTTTTTAATAAGGGATTAGGCTGCTTGTGGACACCTTGTGGACCTAGTCACTCTTGTTCCAATGGGTGGAAGATAGATCTTGAACAGAGAGATGTTTGTCCTCATTTGAATGCCGGATTGCACCTTGACCCGGCAAGGTGAAACCTGCAGGCTCAGAGATCCTGTGTTGGTTTAGTTGTGGAGAGGGGATTGAGAGCGGAAAGGCACAAGCCTGTGTCCACCCCTCATCCCCTGGTAGGGTCACTGCCAAAAAATCAGTGACTTGTTACCAGGATTGTTTTCCGGGTTGTGCGTATTCTTGAGATTGGGACTGGCTTAGCTTTGCAGACTGAGCAGCTACATCTCATGTTGTTGATTGCCCAGTATTTCATCTGGACGCTCTGCTCTGGCTATTCTTGTCACAAAGAAAGAAACAAATGTTGCCTAGTGTGCATTTGCAGAACAAATCAATTCTGTGCTGCCACAGTAGCCCTGCTGCGGGTGGCATTACATTGGAACGAACACAGACACACACAGACAGACACACACACACACACAGACACACGCGCACACACACACACACACACACAGAGAGAGAGATACATTAATCAATGGCTTTATTAAGTCTGTGGCTATATTCAAACAAATATCTGCATTTGTCCTTTCCTTAAGACTACTTGCATGTATAACATCTACAATGCTCAAGCATTGATTCCATGCAGTATGCAGGCATTAGCATCATGTACATAAATTACTTGTGATAAATATGCACTCCCAATATGCACACTGATCTGTCATTTGTATAGAGAGAGACATGAGGTATTTATTCGTCAATATGCGTGCATAATAGGTACATGGCTGCAAGAGAACATACGCAATTATTGCATAGGTAGTTCTTAATTGGAATTACCTGAATTTTTGAGAAGTGGAGCTCTTTGTTCCTGTATATAAAAGATGGGGAGAGGCAAGGAAAACATAAATGATTGCTATTACTATACTGCAACTAATCCAGGATGAGAAGCACAGTGATTTCTTGGGAGAGTTCTAGCCCAGTGGGGGTCCTACCATTACCTTGGGAGGGGCAAGTGCCTCCAAACGCCGCCCCCTGCCTTCTCCAGAGGACTACTATAAATACTGAATGGGTAAGTGGGGGTGCTAGTTGAGGGGAGGGGGCGGCAGCATGCAGTCCTGGCCCCAGGGCAGCAGAAGGGCCACGGCTGCAACTGTTCAATCCAGCAAACATAGGGAGAATCAATTTGGCGAAGATGAGCAAGAAAATGGTATCTAAAGACATGACCAGTGAAGTATAGAGTGAGATAAGAAATTAGTACTTTATTGAGGTGGCTGAAAGGTACAAGTGAAATGTCCAGATCATATCTTAATTTGATATAGAGCAGGGGTTCTCAAGTTTTAGTACCGGGATCCACTTTTTAGAATTAAAGTCTGTCTGGGACCCACCAGAAGTGATGGTATGGCGAGAAGTGCCGTCATTGTCACGCCAGAGCCTGCTGCTTTCCTGAATGCAGCAATCAGTTGCGTTATTTCTCAGCCATTTTCCAATAGCAAAGTGAATCAGAAAGGCGAAAAAAGCCTATTTACAACCTTGACACAAGCGTTCCTGTTCACCCGTTCCCCTGTCTGTTCTTCCCCTGTTCCCATTCCATGTTCCTGTATTTTTAGTATAGCTGTGCTAGGTGCTACGCGCAACCCACCTAGTGGGTCTTGACCCACAGTTTGAGAAACAGTGCTCTACCGTATTTGAGGCTGAATGTGCACATTTATCATATCCATGCACCCAATACATTTTCTTGGAAAATGCTGTCAGTGTAAAGTTGTCATTTGAAACAGAATTCAGACTTAAGACAAACTTAAGTCTATGCAGAGACTCCCCTCCATCTTCAGATTCCCATTTCTTTAAAAAAAATTACATGATGATGACGACGATGACATGGCCTTGGTTGTTCTTGCAGGTGCAGCGCTTCCGTTTATTATTGTGTTAGCCCCATGCAGCTTGTTCAAGGAAACCTGGGCAAGTTTAGTTGGGAGGAGTTTTCGTATGGCTCTTGAGGTTATGAATCAGGATATAAAAATTTCAGTAAATAAAAATGTGGCATGTATACATTTAAGAGCGCAATCCTAAAATGGAGTTAGGCCGGCAAAGTTTGGCCAGCACAAGCGCCACCATAAAGCACGTTTGGACCACTCTCAGAGTCAGGGAGGATGGCGCACGTCTGTGTGCTGGCCTCTCTGACTCCAAGAGTGGTCCAAACGTACTTTACGGTGTCCCTTGTGCCAGCCAGACTGTGCTGGCTTAGCTTATGCCAGCCTAACTAATGCCAGCCTAACTAATGCCAGCCATCATAACTAATGACCTGACTTGGAGTGCGAACACCGCTGCTTTAATTAGGAAGGCACAACAACGGTTGTATTTTCTAAGGATTCTTAGAAAGCAACAATTGGCTGAGAGTTTGCTAATCACCTTCTATCGGAGTTCAATTGAGAGCATATTATCCTACTGTCTCTGTGTATGGTACACGAGCTGCACAGTGGCAGAGAAAAAGGCAATTCAAAGGGTGATCAAGACGGCCCAAAACATCATTGGCTGTTTACTCCCCTCTTTGGAAGAACTGTATAAAAATAGATGCAAGAGGAAGATATCTAATATATTGAAAGACTCCTCTCATCCAGGACATCAGCTCTTTGAACTATTACCATCGAGAAGGAGATTTAGGGTATTGAAAGCAAGGACGAGCAGATTCAGAAACAGTTTTTACCCAAGTGCAGTATTGAGTTTAAATGCGGGGTCATAAGTTTTTGTGGAATTTAAATTGCTGGGAGCAATGGGGTATTTATATTTGTATAAGTGATTGTTGTATGGTTGATTGTGCATATTTTAGTTTTGGTGTTGTCCAGTTTTACCTTGGGGAAGAGCACCTCATTTCGTTGCACCCAGTTGTGAGTGTAATGACAAATAAATTTCTTATGTCTTATGTCTTATGTCTAACTCCACTTTAGGATTATGCCCTAAATGTGTGTAGACCTTTCAGTATGTGCAATTGCTTTTTATTTTTATTGTATCTATTGCAAATAAACTGGCAAGGCTTGTTATTTTTTATTTTTAAACCCCAATCTCATCCTAGAATTCTGATAATTTCAGCATTAAATTATTATTATTATTATTATTATTATTATTATTATTATTATTATTATTATTATTATTATTGGAAAGATTTTGCAAGCAGAACTTAAAAATAACCACAAATTCCAAATAATTTTTTAAAAATGGTGTGGTTTTCAGATGTGGGGATTGGTTTGAATTGAATTGATTAACCTGTTCGAACCTTTTTGGTCACATAAAAATAGAATTGAAGAGGATAATTATGGGCCTTTGCGGAAAAAGTCATGTTGATCAATTGATGTTGCTTCTGGTTGAGAGTATCACTAGGATTATCTTCATAAATCTTTCATTTTGGGTGTAGGAAATTTATAGGATAGAAAAAGGCAAATAACTTTTTGTGCTTTGGATTAAATAAAACTCTGTGTGTATTATAAACTAGCTGTGACAGCATGTGTTGGTGATTCGAAGAACTTGATGTTGTTTCTTTCCTTTTATAACTTAATAACCTATACGTATGGTGGCTATATTTTATTGTGTATGAATCTACTTTCATTTCTTTTTCCTTCTCTGGATTTACCTTAGATTTTTAATAAAGGCTGGATATATGTGTAGAAAACAGCCTAATTTAGTGGTTCTCAAACCATTTAGCACCAGGACCCACTTCTTAGAATGGCAATCTCTCTGGAACCCTCTAAAAGTGCCGTCATGGCCGGAAGTGTCGTCATTGTGACACCAGTGCCTGCTGCTTTCCTGAGAATGCAGCAATCAGTTGGGTTTTTTACTCAGCCATTTTCCATTAGCAAGGTGAATCAGAAAGAAAAAAAATCCTATTTACAACTTTGACACAAGCAAAACAACAACACAGCCATCTCCCTTTCCAGCATCCCATCTTCCCATATTTTCAATATGGCTGCTCAAGGTGCTTCGCAACCTGTGGAGGTTCCCAGAGGCGGATCTACAGGGAGGGCAAGGCTCTTAAGTGTTGCAAGAAGCCTTACCCTATCATGTAAATCCCTCCTCTCCCTTGCTGCTGTAGCCAGTAAGCAACGCCAAGATGTAGCTGTTCCCTGTGAGGATTGGCTAAAACGGTGCAGGAGATGAGGGATTTCCACTGCAAGGTAAGGCTTCTTGCAAAACTTAGAGCTTTGCCCTCCCTTAGATCCGCCTCTGGAACCAGTGTCCTAATTAAGAAGTTGCAATTGCACACAGTAGTCCAACTCAAACTAGTATTAGACCAGTTTATGTTTCAGCTTGTCTTTTTCTTTTTATGAATTTAAACAAACCTTTATTATATTGCAGTTGTAGCTTCCCTGTAGTTAAAGAAGTGAAGATGTTATCAGCATGATGGAGTCGAGGGGATGAATAGGATTATGGTGTCATCCAAGTCTAAAGGCCTGACTATCTGCTTTAGCACTTGCACTCTGAACCAATTTCTGATCAGTACAACAAACAGCAGTCACAATTTATTGGCCACCGAATACTTTTCTGATTGTGTAGGCTGGCCTGTTGGAATGCTGTGCTAAAAATAATTTTGCAGTTGGAATGCAAATTGGACAGTTAGCATACATTGTCTTGGTTGTGCATGCCTCGCTGTATACCTTGGTGATCTCTCATTAAAGACTTGGAATTTTTGAGTTTTTGCACATGGTAAGAAAAGGGTTTCAGATTCATGAAAATCTTCAACTAGGACTTGAGCCAGGGGAATAGAATATTGCTGTCCTGAGTAAAATCCTAGTGCAATCTTCCAACAAACAGAAGTACTCTCCAAAAACTCTGATTTCTGTATTTTAGCAATGTGTCGTGTGTACATCTTCTTTCACCTCTTCTGTATATCTTCAGGAAAAGTTGAATTCTCCCCTGATGGATTTCATTTTTGCATTAGTCTCCTCGTCTGCTCTGTGATCTTGGCTATAAAGATTTCCACAGCTCATTTCAAATTAATAATGGATTAAACCAGTGCAGACCTTACTCTTGCTATATTCCTTTTGTGAGTGTTAACAGTTTGAATTTTCAAGTGAGGTTGGTTTTTTTTTTTTAACAACACAATATTTTGTTAATAATTCAGTGCTTTTATATAATATTTTGTCGTAATCTTATTTTCTGTCAAAGATGTTTCCTGGCTGTGCAATTTCTGTAGTCCAAGAATGCCAGTTAGCATTGCAGGAGTGTCATTTTATTATGTCACAATGATGGCACTTCTGGCTATGACATCAGTTTCAGGTTAATAACATTGGGTGAGTCCTGACATGTGCCATTCTAAAAAGTGGGTATTTTCGGGGTCTTGACATTGAGAGCTGTTCTGGTTTTTTGAAAGTATTTGCAACTGCAGTTGAATGGCTCTTTTACATAGCCATTGTCTGCATGCATGTTTCAGAAAGTATGGACATATTAAAAACCTGTTGCTGATCATTCCATTGATGCCACATGGCAGACTTTTAACATTCCTGCTGAATTTTTTGAGATGTTTGCCTTGAAAAAAATATTAAAGCCTTTAAATACACTGAGCACAATCTAGTCAAGGTTAAGCATGATTACATTCCATTGATTGCGAGGCCAGAGAGTTAAGCATGTGCTTAATTCTCATGCTTAAATGTCTCCCAATCAATGGGGCTTAAACATGTTTGGCTGGATAATGGCCATTATTTGCAAGATTATGGTCAGAGGCTTTCTAAATATTGATGGCAATAATTTTTTTTTGCTGATTAAGAGCATGGGCATATTCAATAGAAACTGGGAGATTCAAAGAACATTTTTGAAGTGTAGCTGTAATGTAAACAAAACTATATAATAATGCGGCTTCTCGCATCTCTGCATCTGAATTTTATCTACAGAGAGGGGAGTCGGTCTTGAAAGCTGAACATTAGATTGGATTATTTTTTTCTGAATTGGCTAAATGACTATGGACTGAAACATGCTATTACTTATCTTTCCTAAACTTTAAACATCCATTGAAAACTCTGCGCATATACCTTTCAGTGCCCATGCAAGGTTGCTATGGTAATGGAAAAAAATTCTGCATGGCAAACAGGCCAATGCCAGGTAATGGAGGCTTTGCAAAAAGAAGTTCCGTTAAGCATTTGCCTGGGGCATTGAAAAACAAGTTGGCCCTAAAAGCTACTTACCAACAAAAACTATTTAGATAGAAAAGGAATTATATGGTCTGAGCAGTCCTCTGAACTGCTAATTGATACTTCTGGATTGGAGATTTCTCAGTTGGCAAACTGTCAAGGTGGGGGAGGCTGCAGCACAACTGTTTTTCTTGTTACTTTAAAGAAATGTTATGCAACATGTGACATGCTGTCTTGCACGCTAGCAGCACACAAATATTAAAGCAAAGGGACAATCAGCTGCCAAATGCTGTTGTTGCAATTACATTCACTCACTGCAAGTTTTATATGAAATCTTTTTTCTGTGCCTTTAGTTAAAACATCATTTCTGGATGCATGTTTACACGCATTTTGCGTTTGTATGGAGAACTGTCAATTTGCAGAATTCCATCGTGGTGGGTGGTTTGGGGCAGGGGTGAGAGGTGATGTATTTTTCTTCTGTTTTTCACTTCCCCGTTGATCCTATGGCAATGGTTCCCAAACTGATGGGTTGTTACCCATCAGGGAAACCAGAAAAGGCAGCTCCGAAGTGCTGGGAAAAAGAGGAGGAAAAATCACTTCTGATACAAAGCCTGAGACTGTAGAAAGCCTGAGTATATTAGTTACTCTTGAAGAGTATCTTAACAGCACAATCCTAGGGATGTCTACTCATAAAAAAGTTCCATTGAGTTCAATGGAACTTTATTTCATGGAAGTGTGTATAGGTTTGCATCCTTAGGATACATCCTGGTAAGTACCAGGAAGAAGGTCTCATTGAATTCAGTGGGACTTACTCTGAGTAGATATGCATAAGATTGTACTGTTAACACTATTATTGTAATTTAAAAATAAAGCTGTTTCACTTTAGTTACTTTTCTTTATATATTGTGATTTAAACTGACATCACATAGGTCAGTGTTTATTAAACTGTGGGTTGTGATGTGATGTTGGGTGGGTCGCAGAAAGCTGGGAGCAGCCACCTTGGAAGCTGCAGACCTTATTCTTGCTATATTCCTTTTAGCGACATTTTTAGGAACACCCACTTCTTAGAATGGCAGTCATGTCAGGACCCACCAGAAATGATGTCACAAACTGGATATGATTTCATAACCAGCAGTGACATCGTCAAGCAGGAAGTGCTGTCATTGTGTCTTAGTCAAATGACACTCCTGCAATGCAAATGGGCATTCTTGGACTGCAGCAATTGAACAACCATGGAACATCCCTGACAGGAAGCAAGACTAGGACAAAAGAATTATGCAAAAGCACTGAACGAAAAACAAAATTTTAAAAAACGCTCACTTGAAGATTTGAACTCTTAACACTCACAAAAAGAATATAGCGAAAATAAGGTCTACAGCTTCCAAGATGGCTGCTCCCAGATTTCCGTGACACATTTAACGTCAGGTCCCGACCCACAGTTTGAGAAACACTGACCTAGTAGTCAAAGTGACTGCTGTCATTATGGCACTAACAGAAATTAAAGGTAAAGGTTTCCCCACGACCGAATGGTCTAGTCGTGACCAATTGTAGGGGGCGGTGCTCATCTCCGTTTCAAAGCCTGTAGAGCTGGCGTTTTTGTCCGATCATGTGGCCAGCATGACTCTACGCCGTAGCGCACGGAACGCCGTTACCTTCCCACCGAAGTGGTCCCTATTTATCTACTTGCACTTTAAGTGCTTTTGAACTGCTAGGTTGGCAGGAGCTGGGACAAGCAATGGGAGCTCACTCCGTCGCGCAGTCTCGAACTCCCAAACTTCCGGTCGGAAAGCCCAGCAGCAGCGGATTAACTCGCTGCGCCACCATGTCCCACTTAACAGAAATTAAGCAGCCCCTAATCCTACTGGGGTCTTGCACTTCTGGAACTTGTGTTCTAGAAGCACAAGGCCCTTTCTGGTGGGCTAGTGTTGTGCACCTCTGGGCCCTTCTGCAAATGGTGAGGGGCACGATGTGTGCAGCTGTGGCTCCAGGGGGCTCTTCCAGTGCTGGTAAGTTGGTGGAGGGGGCATCCTGTGGGGGAGGATCTCAGTGGCACCAGCTTGCACCAGATCCTAAACCAGTGATGGAGAATTTTTTGGGCATGGTGTGTCAAAACTTCAGAAAATGCTAAACTTGACTCTGTTGGCGTGTCACCCCCCCCCCCCCAAACAAAAGAGAAACTATCCTTTATATTAATTTATTTAAACCAAAAATACAGTACAATCATTTGTGATACAGTGTATTATATAAAGAAACATCAAATAATTACAAAAATGAAAAATGAATAGAAAAAACTCAGTTTTTGTGAATGTTGGTGTGTCACCCCAAACGTCATGGCGTGTCACCTTTGACACGCGTGTCATAGGTTTGCCATCACTGTCCTTGAACCCTCTTTTTGAACCACCTCTTTCATTGGACATACACCACCTATATAGGTGCCGTAGGTCTGAGAAAACCCCTTGGCTAGTGGTGCACCAAGTCCTATTGGACTTGGAGGGGAGGGCAGCAACACAATCTCCTTGGACATGGTATTAGAAGTTTTAAAAAAAGCCACTTCCTGTTTTGGGCTGAAAACCGGAAGTAGTAGTAGTAGTTGTTGTTAACTGCTTACAACATTTTCAAGCCTCAGGGCAGGCTGCAGAGGGGATTGCAGGCTCCCCAGCCCCTCCGAAGAACCATAGTGACCCCCAGGTAAGTTTGGGGAAAAAAAGACCTTCTCTGCTTTCACGATCATGGAGATGGTGTTGCTGCTGATTCCTGACCATTCCCCTTAAAGGGGCATCACCCTTTTCTGGTTCCCCTGGTGGGATGCCACCCATCAGTTTGGGAACCACTGCCCTAGGCCTTATGCCGCTAGGCCGGTGATGTCATTCAGGGGGAACGGACCAGAACGGGCGTTCCGGATCCTAACGGGCTCCGTGGCTGGTTCCGGGTTCCCGACAAGTGCCAATCAAAAGTGAGTTCCTGTTCCTAAATCATTTGAATGACACCACTGCCCTAGGCCACCTAGAGGCTTATGCAGTGGTACATAGAAAATAGTTTTACTTACCTTTGGCAGACCTTCTGGTTGCCTCCCCTCCACTGGGCTCACTCAGTGTGTGTTCCATCAGCACAGCTGCACCATCAGTAATGGTGAAGAACAGGATTGTAAGGGAAGAACATAATGGATATCCATTTACGATAGCAGCAGACATGCAGTGACATTCAAAGTGGTTGCTCCTATGACTGGCCTCCATTTGCTAGACAGCACTAGGAGCATAACAGTATTTTCAGTTTCCGATGCTAATTAAACTTACAGCTTTGCAACACACGCCAACTTGTCGTTGAACCTTCTCTGCTGAAAGCACAGCCTGATGAACTTCCTCATAAATTTCATGCTGCTTAGAGCCGTTTCCATTTGTTTTTGCAACTGTTACTGAGGCCGTTTCTGTTATTTACTGCAACTGATGTTCTTTGCTATAGAAACTTATTCCACTGGTCAATACGCCTAGATTGCTTTCTTCAGTTCTGACTGTTCGCAGTGTCCCTCTCTTGCCAAGTATGCAAAAGAGGAATATGGCAGCTGTGTCATTCTATACAGTACATGCTTTATAGAAGATAATGTGCCTCATAATTGCACGTGCTCAGCGTACCTTCATTAGATATTCTGCTGCGACAGAACATAACGTCTCTGTCAAGCCCACTCCAATAGGACATTTTCTATAGGTCTGTCTTAAAAGATAAAATGGAATGTTTCTTCATTCATTTTCTCTGCTTTTTACATTGCTGTTTCGTTGCCTCAGTCCTGGGTGGATTTTTTTTTGGGGGGGGGGAGGAGGAAGTGGTGCTTTGCAGGAAGTAGTCTGAATGGGTGATGGGCCCTGACTTATTGCTAGGGGTGCTTAGAAACAATTTCCCTTTTTGTTCTAGCTGCTGGGGCAGTGTTTTTGAAAAGCTGCGATCGTGGTCGCTGGCTGTTTGGAATCTAGATTCATTGCCGCCACCCCCCTGCCCTCTTCTCACCAAACAGTTGATCCCTGGAAATTTGAGGACAGTCCTAACCTGCAATCCTAACCTGGAGTGAGGCTGGCACAGTTAGGCCAGCAAAGTTTGCCCAGCATAAGGGACGCTTTAAAGAATGTTTGGACCACTCTCGAAGTCAAAGGGGCCAGCACACAGATGTGCGTCAGAGTCAGGAAGGATGACTGGTCCAAATGTGTGGTCCAGATGCACTTTATGGTGGCCCTTCTGCTGCCAAACCTTGCTGGCCTAACTGCAGGATAGGATTGCACTCTAAGAGCGCAATCCTATACTATGTTGGCCTAATAAGGCTGACATGGCAGGGCTGTGTCCTAAAGCCCATTAGGAGATAGCAGCAACAAAGTCCAGGACAAGGAGAGTTTTCCCCCTTGCACCCGCGTAAGCCCCAGTCGCCCCTATGGGCCTGCTCAGATCTGCCCCTGCAAAACAGTGCACAGAAGCATGTGCATAGAAGGTACGTGCACAGAAGCGGCCAGAATCGGGGCCACCCTGCCCAGGGACAGGTGTTAGGATATGGCACTACGGCCGTCCTGCGTCACAACTGCTGTCTCTGCCCACTGCACCGCCCAGTTGCTCCCCCGGAACGCCTCTGGAACGCCACAGCGTCGATGCAGATGCACTTGATGGCACATTTGCGACAGCGTTTGGCTGGCACAAGAGCTTAGCTCCAGCGCAAGGGGCGGGGTATAGGATCGCGCTGTTAGTGTGGCCTCTATTGTGAAGATTGTCAGTCCAGGCTGTAATGCTATCCTGTATGTTTTGTTATTCAAATTCTTAAAGGGTGTGTGTGTGTGTGTGTGTGTGTTTTTCTTGCAGCAGAAAAGGACACTATCTTTTTCAGCATTAAAAATGTTCTTTCATGTCCTTGTCCTAACTTCTCCTAACAGAACGCAGAGAAACACGGCCTCAGTTTTAACACGCCTTCCGAGTATGTATGATGCAAGATTAAGTCAGATGCAAACACTGGTGGGTTATGGAAAAACCCTTCCATTTGTCATGCGTTGCGTAGGGAGGGTTTTGTTTTGTTTTGTTTAAACATGCTGTGCTGGATGTGCATGGGCACACGTGCTCCTTTGCCGAATGTGCACACAACCGCAACGTATGTTGTTGAAGTCAGTGAAGGACTGGATGAAGGAGGGTGACATTCAGAGAAGACAGAGGCTCTCCTGGTTAGCAGATCTCCTGGGGCAGTGATGATCAGTGGCGTCTCTATAGGGAGGGCAGAGCTCTAAGTTTTGCAAGAAGCCTTACCTTGCAGTGGAAATCACTCCTCTCCTGCACCGTTTTAGCCAATCCTCACAGGGAACAGCAACATCTTGGCGTTGCTTACTGGCTACAGCAGCAAAGGAGAGGAGGGATTTACATGACAGGGTAAGGCTCCTTGCAAAACTTAGAGCTCTGCCCTCCCTGTAGAAACGCCACTGGTGATGATGTGCTGGCCTATTCTTGATGGAGTTGCACTCCCACTGAAGGAGCAGGTCCAGCGGCGTCATGCTGCCGGAACGCTGGGCGGGAGCGGGGCGGGAGGCGGGGAAGATGGCGAAACGGAGCAGTACGCAATGGGCGGGCTGCCGCTCACTCGTTCCTCCCGCCCAGCGTTCCGGCAGCATGACGCCGCTGAGCAGGTCCATAGCTTTGGAGTACTCCAGGACTGAGCCATGATCCTGGATGTGCAGATATCAGCCATGGCCCTGGGGTGCATTTACTCCGTTTGGCCTGGTGGAGCAGCTGACTGTATTTCTGCCAGGTACACTTTGCTGCAGTTACTGATGCCTGCGTGACCTTGCACACAGACTGCTGTAATGTTGCTTTCCTTGGGGCTGCTCGTGAAGACCCTCCACAAACTTAAGATGGTACAAAACAAAGTTGCTTGGGTGCTGCCAGGCACCTAATGGTATGATAATGTGATACCACTGTTAATCCCACAGTATTAGTAACCATTGTGTTTCTGGACACAATTTAAGGTACTGTGTTGTTGTTTTTCTAGAAGGCCTTTCATGGCTTGGGGGCAGTGTCGTTATTCACCCGGTACACTGGGCGGGACTTACCTTTGAGCGGCAGTCCGCCCGTTGCGTCACGCCGCGTTCCGGGCATGTTGGCTCCAGGGGCGTGGCAGCCGTACAACTGTTCCCCACAATAACCTTACTTTATCCAGTCCTTTAACAGTCCTTCAGTCAGTCACTCAGTCCATCCAGCAATCCATCAGTCCACTGCCACTTTCCTTCCTTCACCTACCTGGTGCTGCAGCTACCTGGTGCTAACTTACTGCAGCTCCCGCCTCCAACTTTATACTGAGGCAGGCCCATTGGTGTCTGTTGCTGGGCAGGCTCTACCGTCAGCCACACCCATCTGCACCTGTGCTAACCTCCCTTCGTAGCCAGAGCCCTCATCAGCCTGCAGCTGTGTTCCTGCTGCAGGAGTTCTGGGATTAACCCCGTACTTCCTGGCTTATTTGGACAAGGGGCCACTGCTGATACCATTCCTTGTCTCCTCAAGGTATCTCCTGCCTTTTCCAATACAATTCAGGAAAGGTGTTCCCCTGTAACAAGGGGACAAATGTTCCCTCAAGGAGACCTCCAGCAAGTAAATTCTCCCATTAGATTCAGCACACGCCACACTGGTGCCACTGTGTCGACATGGGGGAACTTGTGCTGGATTCAGCTGCCCGTGACATGGGGCCCATCACTCGCTCTCCACCTAACACACCTCAGGAGTTAATGTGAGGATGAAATGAGCTCCTTGGAGGAGAGGCAGCGCATAAATGTGAACATCAACAAACCCACACGACAAGTATGTCAATGTTTTGGTTTCACCCAACTATTTATTTTTATTTTATTTTGAAGAACCCTGCCTGTCCCATGCCAAAGCAAGTGCCCAAGGTGGCTTACATGGGCAGGCTAGTCTAAACCACAATTTTTCAATGGGGTGACAGTACTCTGCAATTCACCAAATCCTCAGTCCCAGATGTAGCCTTCACAGTGTGGTTCTCTCCTCTGGCCATGTGACTTCAAGCTTCAGCAGGCGATCATAAGTCCAGCCTGGACAGGTCCTCAAGGTTGGACTCCGTTCTTTTGCCGGCTGGCCTTAACACCACATTCCCGCACTGGCTCATCAACACTACAGTGACTCCGTTCTGCCACATCAGGTCCTGCAGCTTGTCACAGCCTGGCGTTCCATCTCCCATTCAGAAATAGACCACAGATACTCCTGCTTAGCTTCAGGCAATACCAGCAGCTCAACCATCAGTCCACACCTCCTGCCCTAGTCACCTACACCTCCTGACTAGTTGCCAGCATCACTTTCTAGCCAGTGAGAATACTGGCATTTTGGTCTTGACAGGGTAAATATTGTAAATACCACACTTAGTGGTAAATATTGGGAGGAGAATCAACCTTCTTAAGAAAGTAATTTTTTTCCTCAGGACTTAGAACTTGTAACCTCCTGCAAGCAACCTGGTGTTAATTACAAAAAGGAGAACAATGGGTCAGACTGTAATAACTGAAATGTGTTTTATTTTTCACTTTTATTATTTGCGTTTGTATACCTGCAGCGTTTGGGGCTCTTCAGTCTAGAAAAAAGGCGCTTGAGGGGGGACATGATTGAGACATACAAAATTATGCATGGAAGGGATAAAGTCGATAGAGGGATGTTCTTTTCCCTCTCTCAAAACACCAGAACCAGGGGGCATCCACTAAAGCTGAGGGTTGGGAGAGTTAAAACAGATAAAAGGAAGTACTTTTTTACCCACCGGGTAGTTAATCTGTGGAACTCCTTGCCACAGGAGGTGGTGATGGTATCTGGTCTTGATGCCTTTAAGAGGGGATTGGACAGATTTCTGGAGGAAAGGTCCATCGTGGGCTATAGGCAATGATGGATTGTGCAACCTCCTTACAAAGGTGGTGGGCTACTGGTACCGGGTGCAAGGGAGTGGCAACAGGATGCAAGCATCTTGTTGTTTCATGCCTCCCTGGGGCACCTGGTGGGCTGCTGTGAGATACAGGAAGCTGGACTAGATGGGCCTTTGGCCTGATCCAGCAGGGCTCTTCTTATGTTCTTACGTTCTTACCTCCCTTCATCCAAGGAGCTCAGGATGGTGTACATAGTTCCTGCCTTACTTTTGTCCTCACAGCAGCAGCAGCAGCAGCAGCAGCAGCAGCAGAGAGAGAGAGAAAGAGAGAGAGAGAGAGAGAGAGAGAGATTGGCTCAAGATCACCCAGGATGTTTTGTGGCTGAGATCTTCCAGGTCTAAACCCAATGTCAGAACCACAACATCATCCAGTGGCATTCCTGCATGGGGGGAACACAAAGTTTTGCAGGAGACTGAGCTCCTGTGTAATGCAGCTCCTTCTACTCACCTCCAGAGCCATTCGCAGCTTGGAGAGCTAGCTTGCTTTGTTCTCTGAACTGCGAATTGCTCTGGAGGTGAGGGGAAGGGGCCCTGTTACACAGGAGCTCAGGCTCCTGCAAAACCTAGCGTTTTTACCCCTCCGTAGGAATGCCACCGACACCATCCTGCCTTTTTTATTTTACAAACTAGGAAAAGGTAGCTACACCTGTGGTGTAGTTTAGCAACATCTTACTTTGTTTGCGGATATGACAGAAGGTGCAATCCAAACCTACTTTCCAGCACCAGATGGAGCTTTGAGGTAAGGGAACAAACATTCCCTTACTTTGAGGAGGCCTACGTGACATGCCCCGCAACTGCAGGATGCAATACACGCCCCATTGGCCCAGCTAGGTCAGTGCTGGAGAGTTGATTAGGATTTGGGCCTGAGAGGGGAGCGGAAGTGACAAGTGTGTCTTAACTCCTCAAACACAAGCACTATGTGCAACGTGAGCATTCCTTGAGAGGGTTTATCCAAATACACGATAATGGGGGGGGGGAGTATCATTCCCAAAGTCTGCTGGCTAATGCAGCACACGAAGTTGTGGTGGGAAAGAGATGTACTTCACGCAAGTGAGGAGAGACGAAAGGTCTTTTTCTCCCGCATCTGTCAAGACCCATTTTCATGGGACTAGTGGAGGAAGCAAAACCCACACCCCCACTGCACATGCCTGCCTATGAGGAAGTCTGTGTAAGCGGAGAGAAGCATCACTACAGTAATTCATTAACTTGTTTCAGTTTTGTAATTTGCAAAACCATCTCTGGGCTCTCTTTTGTTGGAATACCTACAGTTGGTAGCATCCCTATAGGGGGCAGAGCACTAGGTTTTGCAAGGAGCCTGACTTTGCTGTATAAATCACTCCTCTCCCTTGCCGCCGTAGCCAGTAAGCAACACCAAGGCATTGCTTGCCCCATGAGCATTGGCTACAATGGTGAAGGAGGGGAGCGGTTTACCCGGCAAGGTCAGGTTCCTTGCAAAACTTAGCATGCTGCCCCCCCTTCAGGAATGCTACTGCCTACAGTGGCTTCCAAACCAATTTAACAGAAACAGAAAATTCACAAGAGAATCAAGATGGGTGGTATGCAATATTGAATGGATTTAGAGCAATTGGATACAAAATTGTGAAGCGTGCATTGGGAAGAAGCCAAGTACCCATTTTATATCCGTCTCGATCTTTTATAGCCATAACAAATATTACTCCTTGGTGTTGCAAGCTGCCCGTAGTGGGTTTGAGGGGAATGGTCTTAGATGAATTTGCAGGGTGACCATGTCATGGTTCTAGAATCTCTAGTATTGTATTCAGGGAGATGGAAGCTGCTATCTGGATACCTGATAGTGACATGAACATAGTGTACCACCTGTGGTTGAGGATCCAGCTTATTCCTTGAGGACATTTAATGAGAGCCCAACCCTAACCTGGAGTTAGGCTGGCACAGTTAGGCCAGCAAAGTTTGGCCGGCACAAAGGGCACCATAAAGTATGTTTGGAGCACACTTGGAGTCAGAAAGGCCAGCACACAGACTTGCGCCATCCTCCCTGACGTTTGAGAGTGGTCCAAACGTGCTTTAGGGTGGTCCTTGTGCCAGCCAAACTTTGCTAGCCTAACTGTGCCAGCCTACCTCCAGGTTAGGATTATGCTCCGATTCTGTTTCCATCCCTTCCCAACATGGCACGTAAAAATTAGCAACATCGAGATGTTTGCCAAAAGGCTATATTTTATGAGCAATTAATGCGAAGGTGAAGGTTGCTGTTGAGACATGTGGATTGTGAAGATGACTTGGTTCTGGTAGTTGTGACAGCATGCTCCACTTATGCAACATTTGTTTAGAATAGTATCTAGTTGTATGTGTGCCTTTTTATTGGCCAAGATAATGATCTTGGCTCTCTGCCCCCGCCACCCCAAAGTTCTGAGTAAGAAATAAAGAATGTAGACAATGCACTCCAATTCTTCCATGTGCTCACAAGTGCAAGATTTCCGTACTATGCTGTTTGCAAAGTGTGGAAACATACATTATTACCTAAGAATCCGAAATTAGTTCTTTTACACCTTGGAACCAGAGTGACTATTATACTATTGTAAGTTTCTTGCTTTAGCAAACCATCCCACTGTCTACTATATCGGCACTGGGAACTGGAGGTATGGCTAAACATTCATCCAGTATCACTAGGTATTCGTTGTTATTGTTTTGTTATTGTTGAAAACTGCTTTTTGGCAGTTAAACACCACCTTTTGGAAGTTAAAATACCTGAACAAAAACACAAAACACCACATTTTGGTGTTTAAGATATTTTCCAGAAATTAAAATAGACTACTTTTCCAATCAGAAATAATTCTGTGGCTGCATCTGCTGACACTATATCACCTGTATCATCTACCTAGTACACTTTTAAAGCATTTAACATTTATTAAAAAATGGGAACTTGGCATGAGAATGTAGAATAAAAACATTGTTGTTGTTCAGTCGCTAAGTCGTGTCCGACTCTTCGCGACCCCCTGGACCTCAGCACGCCAGGCCTCCCTGTCCTCCACTAGCTTCTGGAGTTCGCCCAATTTCATGCGCATTGCTCCGGTGACACTATCTAACCATCTCATCCTCTGCTGCCCCCTTCTCCTTTTGCCTTCATTCTTTCCCAGCATGAGGGTCTTTTCTAAAGAGCCCTCTCTTCTCATGAGGTGGCCAAAGTATTGGAGCTTCAGCTTCAGGATTTGTCCTTCCAGGGAGCAATCAGGCTTGACTTCCTGGAGGATTGACCGATTGGATCTCCTTGCAATCCAGGGGACTCTCAAGAGTCTTCTCCAACACCATAATTCGAAAGCATCTATTCTTCGGCGCTCTGCCTTCCTTATGGTCCAGCACAACAACAACAATAAAAACAATAAAAACATACAACACCGCAATTTGGTATTTTAATCAAGAAATTTTGGAAAAAATATCACCAGAAACATACACCCCACTTTTGAACACATGGATCCAACAAAAATTTCTCACTATTACAGAAAACATTTACCAAGTCATATGGAATAATATGAAATCCTGTACTTTACATTTTTTAAACATAAATGTCCTGTGATTTTATAATTATACTCATTTGTATATTAAAATTAAAATTCTGGTGGACACCAACTACGTTGCAGGCTATATGCAAGGGTTGAGATGGCATTTGAATGGACTGTAGCCTTTGTTGCCATCAACAAAGCATGTTCATTTTCTTAAGGAAACCTATTAGGGCCTATTGAGAACAGTGTAAAATGTGGTGGCAGTGAATCTATCTTGGAAGTTTTGTCAACAAGTTCAGACTTTGGGCATTTTACTGTTCATTTTAGCTCATATTTCTGCTGTATCCAAAGGTCTGATCGGTGCTTTCTCTAATATTTCTAAAGTGCATTTCTTTTTACTCTGCTAGTTTTACTGAAACTCTTGTTTATACCCTCATCTTCTCCTGATGGCTACAGCAATGTTTTGTTCTTTAGCTTTCCTGTCTCTAAGCTTAAGGGCACAATTCTAACAGAGTTAGTCCAGCACAGTTAGGCCAGCAAAGTTTGACCGGCACAAAGGACCCCATGAAGTATGTTTGGACCACTCTCTGAGTCAGAGAGGCCAGCACACAGATGTGCACCATCCTCCCTGACTCCGAGAGTGGTCCAAATGCACTTTACAGTGGCCCATGTGCCAGCCAGACTTTGCTGGCCTGCTGGCCTAACTGTGCTGGCCTAACTCCAGGTTAGGATTATGCTCTTAATCCCTTAATTTAAAATGCGCTTACATTTTCTGTTCAATTTTTTATCACAGATTTAATCAGGTTTTTTCCACTGACTTCCTCTGTTGCTTGTTATAAACTAGACTGCTTCTCTGACCCTTTAAGTCTCTCTTGCTGTTGCATAGCTATAGAGGTATGTACTATGTATGTAAGTACAGAGTAAGTACTGCAAGCACCTTAACATGTTTAACATGTTACTGTCGCTGCCTAGAATGGCTTCAACAGTGAGTGGGAAGAGCTACTTACATAGCACTTTGCAGTGTTTGCTGTCCTTACCGTGTTGCCCCCTCTGGCTATGCCATTGGTCTTGCTCCTTCTATTTTCAGTCCTTTCTCTCTGTTCTTTTCCTCCTTGGTAAAGCTTTGCGCCTTTGTGCTCTTTCTCATCTCCATGCACCTTCTCTAATGAAACTATCTTTCAAATATTTGATTGGCCTCTTCTCTCTCTCATTTTCATGTCTCTTAAGAACATAAGAAGAGCCCTGCTGGATCAGGCCAAAGGCCCATCTAGTCCAGCTTCCTGTATCTCACAGCGGCCCACCAGGTGCCCCAGGGAGGCATGAGACAACAAGATGCTTGCATGCTGTTGCCACTCCCTTGCACCCGGTAGTCTGAAGTAGCCTACTACTAATGTAAGGAGGTTGCACAATCCATCATTGCCTATAGCCCACGATGGACTTTTCTTCCAGAAATCTGTCCAGTCCCCTCTTAAAGGCATCTAGACCAGATGCCATCACCACCTCCT